>JAABNY020000002.1:17203023-17213461 GCA_015164015.2 Brevimyrus niger | reverse complement strand
ACAGTAATGATGCCAAATAATAGTGAGGATAACACGCAGTCAAACACACAATAGATGGCATATGATGTTAGCTTTGTTCCATTCCAGAGATATGCAGGATCTCACCCCCCTTCCCACTATCTGGGTCCTCTGTTTGAGGGTCATAAAGATTGGAATGCGGGCCTGGTTCTCCTGGAGAGGGGCCCTGGGTCAAAGAGGTACAGATGAAGCATGTCTCTCTCACTTCCTTAGCGGTCATAAAATACTCTCTGTGGTCCTGCGTGATCCTACAAAAGGGATCAGAGGGATCTACATGACAGTTACTGCATATGGGTGCATTAGGCCCACTGCTTCGCTCGAAGGGGCCTGTGCATGATTTATTCAGATTATCTAATTTATGACCCACATGTGCCTAGTTATAAAATTTGGTTTTACTGTCTTCAGAAAAGATCCCACATATTTTCGAGGGTTGCAGTGACACACCCAGCAGTTAGATACATACAGTACTGTTGCAAGGGCCGCTGACAACTGCTGCACCAAATTAGTATGGAACCCTTCCTAGTCTCTTCTTTTGCCTCTTCTCTAGTTTATCATTGTAATCTGTTTAACACAGTGGGATCAGGGCTAGCAAAACACAATTCTACATATACATCAGCTCAATGAATGAACCCAGAAATCCATCAACACCTTTTACTTTCACGGCATGTGGGATATCAACAGGACTTAATGCAGGCTTCAGCAACAAGGCTTCTGTGTTTTCAATGTGTTTTCAAAACAGATCAGGACCAGGTTACTGGGAGGAATATCTGGGGCCAGTTGGTCATTAATAGAGTTGGGGCCCTTCAGCTGGTTGTCACTGGTCCCAAACATCTGCTAATCCCAGTTTCAGGATTGGAAGATAGCTCAACAGGTCACCATCAAAATTTCCCAAAGTGATATTTTTACTACCGGGTGGTGGAAGACATTAATCAGCATGTGAGTACCTCAAATGGCAGCACCCCCAGCTGCTGGGGAATGCACCCTTGCACGGACATTAAGTAAATGGGTAGCAGGGCTCAAGACTGAAACTATTTAGTTGCATTTTGCAACCTTTTTTGAAGATGGTTCAACTAAACTTTATAACTAGATGCACCAGTGAGACTAGGCGTACCACCTATCCCGGTTTTCCCGGGATTGTGCTCCTTTTTTGAGCAACTTTCCCGGAAAATTAATAATCTTTCCTGGGACATGAATCGTTCCAGTTCTAATTCTAATTTAGAATTTTGTAGTTTCAAATAAAACCTAACTTGGTTTCCTTATTCCACTATTCTATTTTCCTCCTGGTTATGTTTATACATGCAATCCTGTGTTCATTAAAACGGATAAAACACAGCGACAATTGGTCATGTATACACTTTGATTGGTAGCAAAAACGTACAGTATTGGGCAAGTTACTTCAAAACTGTAATGCGTTATTTATTACTTGTTACTGCCATTTCAAAGTTATTCGTTACATTACAATATTACTGTATTTTAAGGCATTACACTACTATTGCATTACTCTTAAGTTACTCTCACCAAAATAACTAACTATGGATTTGGAAATCGAAATGTATTTGTAGACACTCAACCCATTACACAGCCAGTGGAAGGTGATGTGGTATCTAACTGAGCTAGGCCTATGGTTAAAAACAGTAGATTATAATAGCCAAAGTAATGGCTCATGGCACAATACAAGGAACAATCATCACAAGAACAGACAAATAGCAAATTGTTATAGAAATACTGTTACATTTAGACCTGTTTATATTAACATTAATTGAACTGTATTTGGAACATTTGGTTGTAGCACTACAGTAGACTGCTTTTGATTCTGGATTGGTTGTAAGCCATTTATCACCCTTATTGTTGGCAACTACATTCAGTGTAAGGGCTGCACACCTCTGGTGGGGAGGCCGTACATATAGCCCAACCTGGACATCTTCATCATCAGCGCTAAGCACACTGTGAAGGTCTGTAAAGTGCACTTCCCCATTGGCACTCTCCTCCTCCACCCCCTCCTCCTCTTCGGACTCGGCATGCTGGTACGCCTGAAATGCCTTCGCAAAGTTGTTACCGTTATCGGGCACACATGGCATGATTTTGTCATGAGTAAGGTCATATTCTGAGAAAATGTCCTCAATATCTGTAGCAATTTTATCATAAGTATGGCGACCCCTGAATCGTCTACAAGCTATTGTCGTCTTCCTCTGTTTCAAACTTTTATTGTAGATCCAGTGCACTGTGACTCCAAGGTAGCTTCTGTTATTTACACTCCAAAGATCTGCGGTGGTGGACATGTGATTCTGTACTTCAGTGGTCTTTTTAAGTTCCCTTGTCATGACTGTATATGCCTTTTCCAAGTCCTTTGAAAAGGTTTTTCTGCTTGGAAGTACATGCTAAAAATATAAAAAAATATCCAGATATCAAATTCAAGGATCTAATATATAAACACTACACATTAGCTAAAGGGTCTTACAATGTACACAATAGGCTACTTTCTAGGTGTGATTATACATGCATGTCTCAACTTCCTCTTAGTCATAGATCGTAGGCACTTAGAAAGTAGCCTATATTGTATAAGTTCATTAACTTTCCCTTAAGAGATCAAGGTCTCTACATACATATGGAAAGTTTTTGACACACATTGATTTTCAATGTAAATATTCTAATGGGACAGGTAGCCTAGTGCACCCCAGTGTTTCAGTGTTCTATGTTTATGTTCACCTCGGACAGCCCTTAAAAAATGCTCCACATTATATTTCAAATTTATGAAACACATAGATTTTAAAAAAGAAAAAAACCATATGGGGAAGAAACAGACAGTGCATCCCACATTCAGCAAGTTCAGCAGCACTACGCATCATTGACTTATGGTTTATTATCTTTAACAGAAGTTTTTTGTAGACTACGTTTCATCTTAATACATATTGACGTGTTCACAATGACGTTATGATCTGTTCTGATGGCTAGAACTATGTCCAGTCGTCCCTCGTTTATCGGGTTAATTCGTTCCAGACTGTACCGTGTTAAATTAGTTTGCACGAAGGAGGATTCTTTATTTCTTTATTAGTTGGCTGCACCTGGCACTGAAGGATTTGCGGGGGTGCTTGCTGACAAGTTTTCGAAAAGCTAGCGATTCCACTGTTGAAAGCGGCAGCATATTGGGTTGCTTCAACATACTCCGCCACAAGTTTTCTAATCTCTTGAGGTTGAAGTAACAACTCAGGGCGGGAGAACATTCATTTTGGCTGCTTTGTGGTTTTATTGCCACTCGCATCCTCAGCTTGCTGTTTTCGGGAAGTGGGCAGTTCTTTAGGTTTAGCACACAAAGTGCATTTGACTACGATGTTCTTCATATCCTTATTTTTCATAAACTTAAAGTAATGGGCGCATGCCCATCTGGAGAATCTACTATCCGACGTTAGATCAGTTGCAGGTTTACTCATTTCTCTGTTCCGTCTGACTACAAGAAGTGAAACATTTTGCACGCACATTTCTCCTCTGGTGATCTCGGCAAATTTTTATGGAGGAAAAAACCCCATCACTTTATTCAGGGTTAAAAATGCATTGTAACACGCATTAGTTACATTTATACCGAGTAAAATATTATCCTTTTTTCTGTAATACCTTGCATTACCACGTTACAGCAAAATTTGTTTTGTATTTGTAATTTGTTACTTTTGTAACACGTTACTTCCAACACTGGAAACGTGATAGCTTACATTATTACCTAGTAATAGCCCAGGCAGTTGGTCTGCTGCACGTAATTTGCTAGGTGGATGTAACAACAGTTAAAAAAACCCAAAAACTTAATTTTCTCAGTTTTGTGAAATGAGGGATGAAAAACAATATTGTATAAGTCAACAGCATAAAAAAGCAATTTACAACATACAACTCAGAGTGGGTGAAAAGAGAAAACCGTTCTGAATAGATATAGCACAACCAAAGTGATTTGGCAGATATCGCACAAAGCAGAACTTATCAGTTAGCTGGATAACTTAAGCCAAATGTGAAAACTGTCCAATTGGAGGAGAGGTAAGCAACATTCCTAATGGGCAATCCTTATGTTTGGTTTAAGTTATCTAGTAAATGAAAAAGGACTGCATTGTGGAATAGTCCCCTCCCTTCCCACTCATGTTTTGTGTCCTGACAAAAATGTAGTAAAATATGAAGAAAATCAGTGCTGGGAAATTATGCAAAAACAAAGTAGCACCACAGTTTTGTATTAAGCAAATGCAAAAATCTACCCCTTGCAATTTTTGGTCAAATCAGAACATCAAGATTGATTAAACTTCTAATTATCATGCTTGGAGTTTAAAGCATTCATTGAAGGACAGCAGATAAATCTGCAGGCAGCAAAAAGGGGATGATAAATACACATGGAAAAGAGGTGAGAACTGACAGTGTTAGGCTGTCCCAAGTCATTGAGTTAAAAGGTTGTTTTTAATTTATTATAATATGTCTAAATAATGTTTTCACTGGTAAATTGAGTATTATACCTTTGGGTATATTAGGGTTAGGTTTTATTATCTGTATTTAACATAGAAAGGGACAGAAGTTGACAAAGGGGTCCAGATGCGTGCCACCGCATCTGAGACAGCCAAATATTATATATATGCAAAAATGAAAATTAATCCCCCCACCCAAACAAAAATGTCCAAGTGTCCTGGTTTTTTACAAATCAAAGATGGCAACCCCTAGTGGAACTTGCAAATATTCTCCCCATTTTAACCTGTGTGTGTGTGTGTGTGTGTGTGTGTGTGCGTGCGTGCGTGCGTGCGTGCGTGCGTGTGTGTGTGTGTGTGTGTGTGTGTGTGTGTGTGTGTGTGTGTGTGTGTGTGTGTGTGTGTGTGTGTGTGTGCGTGCGTGCGTGCGTGCGTGCGTGCGTGCGTGCGTGCGTGTGTGTGTGTGTGTGTGTGTGTGTGTGTGTGTGTGTGCGTGCGTGTGCGTGCGTGTGTGTGTGCGCGCGCGCGCGTGGGTTACAGCACTTTTACACCACAGTAACTTTTTTTCTGAAATCAGGAACTTCTGTGTTCCACTGCAAGAACTTGGTCGATTGTAGTTCTTCTGAAGTACTCCTGGGGTGGAGCTTACAGTGAGTGGTATCTTGCTTGTTGGTTGACCACAAGCATCAGCACTAACTTGGAAGTTACTCAGAATTGCAAGGAAAAGACATGGAACTAGCGGAGCCAAAATTGTGCAGGTGGAATTACCTCAGTTACATGTAATATGTTGCTGAATACTTTTTTGCTTGCATCTCTATATTTCTGCATTGGAAAATTCAATTCAAAATTCAATGAGTTAGTTTAGTCTAATATCGTCAGTGCCAGTGATGACACTTTCCAATGCTTATTAGCAGAAAAACATTACATTGTTTTTTTTTTATTTTGTGGAAAATGCAAGATCAATCTGTCGTGCAGATTTAATAATAAATTATAATTATGCCAGGGGTCATATACATTAAATATAACTAAAAGGCTGTGTTCCATTATGATCATGATCAATCTACCAAGTAACTAAGAAAATAACAAACAAAATAACTTGTTCATCATCCATTGAATTATGGTGGTTATGTAGTTTCTTATGAAATTACATGTAAAGTTTAACCTGCAAGCTTTTTTGCATCTTTGATACACAGCATTATATAACAATATTACATTATGTAATAACTCATCAAAATGTAACGAAAATTGCAATGTTATTACATGATGTGTTGTCATGTTCCATTGAGACAAAATCTCTTCTTCCAGGATGTCCTGGCCAAGATGGCAGCAAATAAGATAAAAATAATAATGAAAATACATGCAGAGATGATAAATATAAACATAAACTAAAACGCCTACAAATACTCAAAATCACCAAAAATACATAGAATGAAATAAATTTATATGAATCAATGACACTGTTCTTTTAACTCAGAGTTTGAGATTTTTAAACACATTCAGACAGAGTCCAAATTCAGTATATTTTTAGTAAATTCCACTCATGTGGTGCATAAGAGAAAGGTGGATTTCTCCAGTTCTGTGCGTGTGGTGGGAGGCTGAAGGAGAGATTTAACTGATGAACGGGTGCTGTATGTATTAGTGCGGAATGTCAACAAACTACATATGTACTGAGGTAATTTGCCCATTAAAGTTTTTGCAATAAAAACCAGGCAATGCATTTTTCTTCTAAGATGTAATAATGTCCACTCCACCATCCAGGGGCGTCAAACATTTTGTATGTGGGGGGACACACTGGGGGGGGGGGTCACATCCCCCTGAGATTTAATGGTGCCGATGCCCCTGCCACCATCTCATATAGCTCACAGTAATGTGTTCTTACTGTTGCACCAGTTATAAACCTCAGTGCTGCCTGATATATAATGTCTAATTTCTTCAAATAAGACAAAGGTGCATGCATGTACAGTGGTGTGAAAAAGTGTTTGCCCCCTTCCTGATTTCTTATTTTTTGTTATATGTTTGTCACATGTAAATGTTTCACCTCATCAAGCAGATTTCAATATTAGACAGAGATGACATGGTTTTTAAATGAAAGTGTTTGTTATTAAGGGGGAAAAAACAAGGGCAATTCACTGATCACCAGTTCCAACCTGTGCCGAGTATAGAGTAGTGGGAGAAACATTTTCTGTTAGCCATTGTATTTACGCTGTGTGCATGTTTGTGTTTGCTGTAGGAAAGACGTGTGATAATCCTATTACCTGACAGAACTTTTCTACCATAGTTTTCCTTTATAGTGTTGACAAATACTGTATCTGCTAAAACTAACTGGAAAAAGTTTGTCTCTAAACAATGTTTCCATTGCCCACATTTTAGCGTTAAAGTATTTTTGCGCATAAAATCTCTTGGATGGAAACCTGGCTATTGACGATAGGCTTCTTACCTTACAGGACTTCAGTCCTGCTTCCAGGAGCCTTTTACGAACTGTCCTATCAGTGCACTTCACACCACTCAGTGTTTCCCATTCTTTTTGAATGTCATTTGATGTCATCCTCCGATTCATGAGGCACTCTGGGTTAAGTTGATGGTTATCTCAGGCATTAGAATAGTTGTCTTTGTTACAGGTTTTGGCACCATTTGGATTGCATTGGGGTCCTAGATACCATCCATCTCCTGTCAGGACATGTCCCAAGTTGCCTGATTCTGATTGTTCTGCAAGCATCATCAGCGATGTTCCCTTATCTGCCCTTTCAGCTTTCTAATGCAGCTCCAGTTCATCTGCCCAGTGCTTTGCATCTTCCTGTGGTTGCCACCACACTTCTCCACACATAAAATGTATCTATCCAATACATTCCACCATTATCCACTGCAACCCAACTGCTGTTTTTCTCAGTATTATCTTCTCTACTCTACTATTTCTGGATCTAATGATCTAATTTTAACCATTCGTCTTGTCTGCTTATGCCCATTTCTACATGCCTTCTTAAACTGTTGGTCTGTTTTTACATCTATGAAATCATAAGGAGCATTGCCTTTGCCTCCCTTTGTGCCGCACTCAACCATTTCTAAATCAGGAGGCAAACCCGACTCTGGAAGAGGACACTTAATAACCCATTGTCCTTTAATTTTCCTGTTCAAACACACACCTCTAATTTGTAATTTAGGATGCAATATCCAAACACAGCAGTCGGCCACTTTTATCTTTGTAATTCTTACTGTAGTATGTAAATGTCTACTGGTTTACCCCTCCGATCAACCCCTGCCCCAAATCGCTGATGTACACTGGACAAGGCAATCGACCGTGGACACAGCGTTACATCTATATATAGTTCTTCTCCTTATGAATCCCCTCCACAATTTCTCCCTTAATTATATATTCAGTGACAGTAGCGATAGTTAGTTTAACAGCAAGAAAGTAATTTGTTACAATACACAAGCTTTTCTTCATTGCAAGAAATACATTGGTAATACAACACATTTTCTCAATCTTTTTTTTAACAACGCAGGGATTTTATCTACAGATACTCACTTCTATTATTGCCAGTAAATTATCATTAGTAAAAGCTTCTCTTGTGCTTTTCTGCTATGCTTTAATTCAAACTGAATGCCCTGTTCACTTTTCACATGAACATTTCTCGTAGCTCATGATAGTCGGGGGCAAAACTATTGCCTCTCAGCCATGTCACAGGACTTGGAGACCTTCAGCATAGCATTTCCCTTATGGGCAGCCTTTGCCTGATTCAGACAGGAGACCTGTCCCCTCCGCAGTGTGGCTCAAATGAGCTATCTCTGTTACTCGTTATGTCCTTGTCAGTAAATGTATAAAGTACCTGCTTGTCTAGTGCTCCCTAGGCCAGTTGTTGTTGTCCTCTGTGCTGTGACTAGTACTTCCACCGCCTGTTGTCATGGTCCCTATCTTGATCCCTGCTAGCCCTGATCTCTCTTTGGTTGACCTCTCAGGGTCCTTTAGTTTCTGTTGGTTTCAGTTTTGTTTCGGATTATCTCCCCCTACAGCTGTAACTGGGTCCTCCCTGACCCTGGGAAGGTCGTGCCCCCCCACATTAGGCTCAGGTGATACCTCCTTTTTGGCAGCCATGCCTCCAGTTCCTGGCCCAAGCAAGGCCCAGCCCATCTTGCCAGACCCTGTGCTGCCAGAGCTCATCCTTTAAGGCTTTTCAAAGCTGTAATTGGTTCAACTTTAATTTAAGAAGACAGCACCTAACTGCTTTTCAAATCTAAGAAAAACCCTGATGATGTTATAGTAAAGGAGACACAGGAGTGATATAGGGACCAGGCGCAGATCCAGAGGGGGGCGCACCCGCCGCACGCCCCCCCTATTTTTTCATGAACAACAATTTTTTTTACTCCTATTCCTCTGACGAGCTGTAACCAAGTGAACAAAAATGCCTGCAAATGCCGCCAGCAGCCTAACACTTACGTAACGCCAACGTGTTCTTATCTTATGTTTTCGCAAGCCTGTGAATACAGCTTAGATATATACATGCTAGCTGCTCCTCCATGCGTTTTCATTAGTAGACTACAGAGTTATAGGCTCGCATCTGAGTACAAGAGCGCGTGTGCAGTCCGATTTTGCTTTTATCCTGTGGTTTTTCACTGTCAACATAAATATCATATCAGAGAAACGATCTCAGCCGACCTTAATGGACCTGCTTTCTCGGAAGAAAGGTAACTGTAATTAAAAAGAGGATTTAAAATCTTTTTTACCATGGAGATAAATTACATGTGAAGGCTCCACTGTGAACGGGGAGGACAACCAGCTGACACTCCCCCCACACTACGGCAGTGCATCACATACCCCACACATACATGTTGAAAAATCCTTAACTGAAAATAAAAACACTAGAGCTGTATATAATGGTTAGCATTGCTAAACGCACAGCTCTTTGGACCAAAGCCAGTAGATCGACAGTTGCGTCAGAGCATGTAGAAGAAGTCAGCCAAAGAAAGCTCCTGGTGCCATCATCCAGAATTTTTCTTTCTGTTTCCAGGATCACATAAATCCCCATGAATGACCTGAATACACTGTGCGACAAGTTAGGAGTTCAAGTGCTGTAATGAAAAAGAGAACCAGTTCCTGATGGAATACTGTATTGCAGTGAAGCCCCTGACAGCTGCACTGGACATTCTGCAAGGGGATAACTGCTCCTATGGTGCCCTTATTCCAACACTGGAAGTCCTAATGATAAAGACTCTAAGCACTAAAGATACACTCTCCAGGATGACAGCTGGCCTGCCAGATGTCATTGTAAAGGTATGTCCCATGCATTATCTAATTACTTGTAGACCAAAATATATATATGTATATATATAAAACATTTATATTCGGTAATTTTTAGCAATATTAAAGATACAGTTAAATATTATATTAAATATTTCTTTGAAATGTATATTTTCAGGCCATTCAGACTTGTTTTGCTGATGTTCTTGAGAACAAGGATGCCCCCCTGGCTGCTGTTAGCTGTCCACAGTTCAAGCTTTGCTGGGTGAGGGATGACAGAAAACAGCAGCTGAAGGAGCTCCTCATTGCGGAGTGTGGTACAGTTCCTCCAGTAGAGGGTAAGACTGTGACAGTACCTACTCACTGGGTTAAACCAGGTGGGAGCATGGAGTTTGGGCCAGACACTAATGAGTCCATTGGATTACTTATGGAAGTAATCATAAATGAGTAATTACATTACTTTTGAACTGAGTAATTAGTAATCAGTAATTGGATTACTTTCCCAGAGTAACTTGCCCATCACTGATTATTACACATATGACATCATAAACTATAGTTTCTGCTGCCTTAACATGTGTAATAATTGGTCTTTAACTGTGGACTACAATTTTTGACAAGCAAAGCATATGTTTCCGGCCACCAAAGTACCGGCGCTTTGCTGATGTCAATGTTGTGGATCGAGTGGCCCATGGTGGTGGTGGGGTTATGGTATGGGCAGGCATCTGTTATGGACGAAGAACACAGGTGCATTTTATTGATG
>JAABNY020000002.1:17191605-17202923 GCA_015164015.2 Brevimyrus niger | reverse complement strand
AACAATGTTTGAGAGAAATGGTAATATTGTGTATCTGGAATGAATTTTAGATCTTTAGGTCCATCTCATGAAAAATCAGAGCAGAAACGAAGGTGTTGTGTTTATATTTTTGTTGAGTGTAAAACTCTCACAGAAACTTTAAAATTGGTAATGGATGAAGGGACTGAAAGGTTTTTACCAAAATGTGGAATCCATACTCAGGATTGTGCTGACTTACTCAGCCACTAGTACAAGTGTCGAGCGCACCAACTCTGCCCTGCAGTTCATAAAGTCATCGTATCATTCCACCATGCCGGTGGATCGGTTCAATGCCCTGGTGCTGCTTTTTGTCCACAGAGATATTTCACTTGAATATGGGAAAATCATTGACAAATGTGCTCAAAAGTATCCAAGGCGCATGCTTTTCACTGCATCCTACTCTGTAAGTTTTTCTGTGGCGACATGGACGCATTTCATTTTTGTTTTCTGATTTTGTTCATCACTTACCTATGGTGATCATTACATACATTCGTGGAATCGTGCAACATGGAGGCTCTTCTTAATTTCTCAGTCGGTCACTCAGACATAATTTAGGCTTGCGTTGAATGAGTGAACAAAAACTGTGTTCTGTATTAAGTATGATGTTTTGTTTCATTTATACTTCAACCTTAATTGAATAACTGTTATTGAGGCATGTGATCTTTTTTAATGATAATCTGCTGATAAAGAAGCCACGTGCAGGAGTATTCAGAAATTCCGGACATCATTGTGTAGATTTATTTTCTATGTACGGAACACTGATACAACCATACGTGATCTTTAACTGGTAGGTTACACATCTGTCGTTCAATAACATAGGCATAAATTATTCCTACTGGTCCCATTTTCTTAATATTTACACTTATATTTATACTTAATATCTTAATATTTTCTTAATATTTCTTATTGTGATGATTTTCAGGCTCTTGCATTGATGCTCTCAGATGTCCGGAAAACATGTATTTGGTACCTGAAATTAATTTTTTTTCTCTGGGGAAGGCCCCCAGACCCCTACCTAGACAATCGCGCCTACGGCACTCGCTTTTGCGGCTGCAGCTCCCCTTTCCAAAAATCATAGATCTGCTCCTATAGGGACTGTCCCAGTAATACTGTCATTTTATGAATCAAATTATTTATTAGAGCATGAAACAAGGCTCATTGCATTCCATTTTCCTGTGTTAACCGTGCTTTAATAATCTGAACAATAGAAACTTAAATGTATACTTATGGGTATCTAATTGCATACATTCTTCTGAACCAGACAATACAACATCTGACACTTTTAGCCTGAGAAATAACTGTACAGCTAATTGGGTGTATACCCCTGGACAGCTTAGATTGGCAGCTTTAATATTTATACACACTCTGCTTCAATACATTATACAAAATACATTGGCTGGCCTAGTAAGATTACTTATAAGTGTTATTTATAGACCTATATACATAGGCATTGTAGCACATAGTGCTTTTTTTTTACTGCCTAAGACTTATCTTTAAACCCGTCTGTAACTGCTTCCTGAAACAGCAACTCCAACGACCATTCCGGAAAATGACTGAGTTCTGTATGTTTTTTGTTACGCTGGAGGAGTAGGAAACGAAGAAGATTTGAAAGAACAAATATTTAAAGGTTGTGGAAAATTAACGTATAATAATACATTTTATTTGTAATGCACTTTACATTTAAAATAAATCTCAAAGTGCCAGAAAATGTTATCCTAAAAATGCGAAAAAACACCTATTAAAACAATTTAAACAAATGTGTTTTTCCTATTTGCTCTGAATTTTAATGAAATAAGTAAAAGTTCCTTTTGATATTACTAATAATGTATGAGAAAGAAACACCATTTTCATTAGTTTAATATTTATTGCCCCAAAAATCTAGACAATAACAGGGATAGCACCAAATAACAAAACTTCGACAATATCAGTAGCGGGTGTTTCCACCATTTGCCGCAATGACAGCTTGACAGCGACGTCTCATGCTCCACACCATTGTAGTAGTGTAGTGCAAGCTTTATTGTTCTGCGGCAATGCATTCGACTCTTCCACAAGTGCTACATGCAGTTCTGCCAGGTCACGTGGGGGTGGGGTACGATCATCCAGTCTCTGCTTCAACTGGTCCCAGACGTGCTCTATGAGGTTCAGGTCAGGGGACATTGATGACCATACCATATGAGGCACTCCAACTTCCCAAAGTCGAGCTGTGACAATTCTGCCACGATGTGGTGGAGCATTATCATCCATGAGCTGAAAGTTGGGGGTGTGCTGACAGAATTGGGGGATGATGATGGGTTCTATGTGTCTGAGGTAAGAACGTACAGTGACTGAGTCAAGTACAATAACCAAATCTGTTATGCACTGACCGGTGATGCCTGCCCAGACTGTTGCACCTCCTCCACCAAGCAAACCCTGGGGACCATGTTGACCTCAGTGTATAGCTCACCTCATTTTCTCCAGCAACGCTGACGACAGTCATTTCTGTGCAAGGTGACCCGACACTCTTCAGTAAACAGGACTGCTGCATTGTCCAGGTCACATGGTCTTGTGCCCACTGCAAACATTCACGGTGTTGTCTTGGTGTCAGTGGAGTCACCTGCAGACGACAAAATCAGTCGTCTGGCATTCAAGCCAAAGCGGTGGAGTCGGTTGCGAATGGTTTGTCTGGAAACCCTAGTACCCCTTGCATCTCGTAAACGGGCCTGCAGCTGTGTGGCAGTTGCATGACGATGTCCGAGTGCATAGGTCCTTAGGCTCACAATATCCCTAAATTATTGTGAGTGGTGTATATTTCAGCTTGTGGTGAAAGGACATGAGTAAACTTACACATATCATGCACTTTGGCACTTGTGGAATGTGCTGTCAACATCAATGCTTGTGATTAAACGTAATGGAAAACTAAACGTAGGATTATGTTTTTAATGCAAATTAATCAGATTCTGAAGTGACAATGTTGAGATCAGTGGGTTCCTCAATTTTTTTTTTTAACTCCTTTTTTACTTTATGAATACCTCAATATTTATTACAACTAGGGCTGTCAATAGATTAAAATATTTAATCGTGATTAATTTCACAACTGTCCATAGTTAATCACAAATTAATCACAAATTAAATCATGAATTTATTCAACATTTACCATTAAGGGATTGTTTTTCAGGTGTTATTGATAAGGTATTCTTATCAATATTAGAGTTAGCAAGGCATGATTGCTTTTTGCAAATGTATGCATTTATTATTGGAAATCAATTACCAACAATAAACAACAACAAAGACTGTCCAAAGGTCATCAGAAATCCTTCATCACTTGAGAAATTTAGCCCAACAACAGATCGGCATGTTTACCTGCTAAATGTTACATATATGTTACATATTACTTAGTCATATAACTAAGTATAGATCAGAGGTCGGCAACCTTTTTAAAGCAAAAAGCCATTACATCCTAAATGTCTGACGCAAGATTTACATAGAGCCCCAATAGATAAAGAGGTTTGCTTTTTAATGCAATATCAGTATATATGCATTTAACACAAAACAAAACTTCAAGTACTTCCAAAAAATAAATAAATCATCTTCCCTAGGCTGAGTATGCCCTGAACATGAAGGAAAGCCCAATTACCCACCTCTCTCTTTTTCAGTGTGTGTTAGGTTTCTCTGCTCTTCCCCTGGGATGTTCCACCCAGTGCTGATCACTTGATAGAGGAGTGGTACCAGGGTAGTAACTAGTAGGACTAGTTGGTCCCTACCTACCAACCTAGCCAATGGGTATGGCTCTGTACTCAAAACTTGAAAGTTGCCTACCTGTAAAAAGGTTACTTCACACTTTATTGACCCAAAGGATGTCCTGGACCTGGACGTAGTCGCTGCCTATTATTGGAATCACCCTTAAAGTCCAGGGTCCTCACGATGCTTGTTTCAGCCCCTAGGAACCGACTGTCAGGGGGTACTGTCACACACTGCCTACTATCAGGATCAACCTCGAAAGCCAGGGTTCCGTCCCCAGGGATGGCTGCATCACTTGGAGGCGGAGGGGGGTACTGTCACACCCGTATGGGGTTGGGAACCCACGGTAGCAGGAAATTGGCTCCATGCCCCTCTAGTGATATAAAGAGAAGCAGCTCCTGAGAGCAGGTTGTGAAGTATTGTTGCCTAATGAGCCATACTGAACATTATTCTAGCCCTGTCTTTTGTCCTGCCCACCTAGTCTCTGCTCTGCCTGCTCGCTCACTCCCTGCTTATGTTTGCCCTACCTGCCCCAAGCCTGCCTGGTCCTGTCCCAATCCCTGCCTGCCTCCCTGCCTTGCTCCTGCCTGCTCCTGCCCTAGCCTTCCTTCCCTTTTTTAATTTACATAAAGGGAGAGGACATGCTACTCCACCCAAAACTTGGAAAAGTAATACCATGATATAACACCATCACTGTCCAAAAAGAGAAAAATACTGTGATAATAATTTTAGGTCAAATCGCCCACCCCTAGTGTCATGCACTCCCTGAAACTTTTCTAATTCTAATTCAGAAATCATCAATGTCAAGATACTATATTTAAAAAAATGTGTTATTCCTCTTACCAATGTATAGTGCATTCCTTTTGTCCAAGACCACACATGCCTATTACTGTGACTAACTAAAGTATTCACACCCATGTCTTGATAATTTGTTCAACCACCTTTGGCACAGCCTCAAGTCTTCTTGGGTATGCCTTTCCCTGCAGATCTTTTCAAGCCCATTTAGGTTGGATGGGCAGCGCCGGTAGTCAGTCATTCTTAGGTCTTTCCAGAGATGTTCGATTGGATTCAGGTCCAACTAGATTCTAAAAACTCAAATGGCCCAATTGTCAGTTTTTGTTATATATCTAATCTAGCTGCAGAGGGAAGCAGAATGTTATATGATGATATCAGGATTATGAGTTATAAAAATGATGTGGTGGTTATGCGTGATTTTAATTTACCTGGGATACAGTGGGACACAGTCTCTGGCTCTTCTGTAAATGAACTTGAGATGGTGGAATTAGTACAGGATTGTTTTTGAGGTTATAGAACCAGTGGATCGTAGTGATCATAATATGGTTAAACTTGGGGTTAATTTTAGTGTCTGAACAGCAAAATCCAAAACAAAAGTATACAATGTTAGGAAGCCTAACATTAATGGTATAGGATGGAAATTAGAAACTGTAAACTGGATGGAATTAAATAGCAAAAATGTTGAAGATGCATGGAAATTTTTAAAAGCACATTATTGCAAGTAGAGGAGGACTTAATTCACACCTGTTTCCAGCAAAACTAAATCTAGGAAACTGCAACCAAGGTGGTTTATTACAGAAATAAAAAAAGTTTAGGGGAAGAGGGCCACAAATGGAAAATAACTAACGCTTTCAAAATAAAGCAGGAGTATCTAAGTCTACAGGCTGAGTTAAAAAATAACATTAGACTCACTAAAAGGGATGTAGAAAGGAAGATTGCATTGGAGGCTAAGGATGACATTAAAAGTTTCTTCCAGTACTTTAACTCCGAAAGAGCACAAAAAGCTGAAATTACTAAACTGTAGGATAGTAAGGGCTTTATAATTGAAAATTAAATTGATATAGTAAATGAGTTTAATTATTATTTTACTCAGGTGTTCACAGTAGAGGACACAAATAACTTAACACCATTTAGTACAAATATAGCATCGTCTTTGACATATATATGTATAACTGAGGCTGATGTTGTAAAAAGCCTATTTAAACTCAAAACAAATAAATTGCAGGGCCCTGGTGACATCTTAACTATAGTTTTTTAAAGAAATGTAAAAAATTATTAGCCAACCTTCAACTTAACTATTTCAGAAATCCTTATCTGCTGGTGTGGTACCTTCTGATTGGAAGCATGCTAATATAACACCCATATTCAAAAAAGGGGATAAAAGTAATCCAGCAAACTATATACTGATCAGTTTAACTTGCATAACTGGAAAAGTAATGCAAGCTATAATTCAAGTTAAAATGGTAGATAACCTGGATTTAAATAACATTCTAAGGGATAGCCAGCATGGATTTAGGAGAGGTAGATCCTGTTTAACTAATCTACGTCAGTTCTTTGAGGAAGCTACAAGAGAAATTTATCACAAAAAGGCCTACGATGTGATCTACTTTAATTTCCAGAAGGCCTTTAATGTTGTCCCCCACAAATGGCTCTTGCTTAAGCTCAAAGCTTCAGGGATTTTAGGAACCGTAGCAACTTGGATTGAGAACTGGTTAACAGAAAGGAAGCAGCAAGTAGTTATTAGAGGGACAATGTCATTGACGGTCTGTGTTCATAGTGGGGTACCGCAGGGTTCAATTTTAGGAGCACTATTGTTCCTAATTTACATTAATGATTAATGACACCGATACATACAGTAAACTGATTAAATTTGCAAAAACACCAAGGTAGGTGGTGTAGCAGATACTGAACTAGCAGCACAGAGGCTAAAATGAGATCTTCATTTAATTAGTGACTGGGCTGATATCTGGTAGATGAAATTTAATGTAGATAAATGTAAGGTAATCCATGCAGGGAGCAGAAATACAAAGTACAGATATTTTATGGGTTCCACTGAAATAAAGGTAGCTGATTATAAGTATGTTGATACTTCTATGTCCCACTCTCGCCAGTGTGGGGATACAATTAAAAAGGCCAATAGGATGTTGGGTTACAGCTGTAGGTATGTGGAGTTTAGGGAGGTGATGCTACAATTGTATGATTCCTTGGTAAGACCCCACCAAGAATATTGTGTGCAGGTTTGGTCACCATACCTTCAAAAGGACATCACTGCCTTGGAAAGGGTGCAACGGAGGGCTACAAGAATGATTCCTGGTGTAAGAGGAATGACTTATGAGGAGCGATTAGCTGAGCTGAATCAGTTTAGCCTTGAGCAAATGAGACGAAAGGGGGCGAGCATGATCCAGGTATTTAAGATTCTAACAGGTCTGGATGCTGTTTAACCAAATGGCTACTTCAATATTAGTTTTAATAATATTAAATAACTACTACTGCGTGTAGTTCAAGTATGGATCTTTTTGCTAGTGTAGTGCAAGCTAAAACCCTGGGTTCCTTTAAATCAGTGCTAGATAAGATTTTAACAATTCGGAGCCATTGGTTAAGTTCTCCCCAAACGAGCTTGATGGGCCAAATGGCCCCCTCTCGTTTGGGAATTTCTTATGTTCTTATTTGCAGATGCTCTTAAAACGTAAAATGCATGGGGTATTTTTCTGAATTTGTGTTTTTTAGATTTTCAGCACCAATAAAAATACGTTTCTTGCTAATCGAAATAGTACATAGTGTGTGATTGACGAGACAACCCCCCGGGTGCCAGACCTCACTCTTTTTCAAACCCTGGCTACTGCACTGCTTGCAGTTCATACTAGTTGGTAGGTAGAGAGAATATGAGAGATTTCATTTTGGCACGCGTTTCAGAAATGAAAATAAGCTGTGCTGCCTTTCAATGCAGTCGCGTTTTCCAAATTAATTGTATTAACTATTAATACAATAAAACCAAACTTTCAAATAAACTGAGGGGGCTTGGTCTCTATAGACATGACGCCTCTGCTCCCGCTGCTCTACCCAGTAGGCGTGACTGTTTGGTTTGAAAAGGCAGTGTGCGATAGCCAGGCAAACACAGGCTCACGGACCCCATAGATAGCTAGCGGTCTTTACTGTTTTTACGTTGGTTGGTTAATGAGTTCCTTTAGTTTTTGGTTGACTTGCGTTGTTAAGCTAGATGGCTTATTACCGGATGCCGTCTATTTAGCTGCTCTTTAACTGTAACGCTCAGCTTGAGGTTTTCATACGGTATTAACGTTAGCTTAAATGTGAATTGAAGTTCTTTCGCTGAGTCCGACTGACATTACTTATAAGTTAATTTCGCCGCGTGTGTGTCCGTATTCATCTGCATTTGATATTCCTCGGTTGGTGAAATTGAAGGTAAGACATCCATCCATCCGTCTTATCCTGGTCAGGGTTGCGCAAACCGTTCAACCCAATTCTTTGTGGTCCTGCTATGAAATTCGGTAATTCACCAAAATTTACTTGTAATTAATCAAGATTTAGTGGCGTAAATGTATTACAAATTGTTAGATTTTGTAAAGATAAGATGCATATGGAAAGCACACTTATGCATAACATACTGTATGATGCAGGTATAGAGATATTAGTCCATGCAAACTGACAAGGCGTAACCAAAGCTTACTTTTGTTGCCCTCTCCACTTCAATTTGGTGATTGTTGTGTTGTCCCAAGGGAAATCAAAATGTTCTTTGCACAAAAAAATCTAAGGAAAATTGAATAAATACAGAAAAACGAATATTAAGTATAATACAGTTAATACTTGTATAGATAAAATGATGACCCTCTGTTAACCATATGACAAGATGGCTGGCTGGACTGATACCTAATGTTGGCTCAAAAGTTATTTTACAGTTTAAATGTTACGGTGCTTTTTAAAATGGCTACTTAACTAAAGAAAGCTGTGACATTCGTGTTCTTTAACCTTGGAAATTTTGAAGAGTATTGGAATTGTCATGTAACGTATTCATGCTATAACAAAAGAATTTGAGGCGATTATCATTGAGGCGATTATTACTGTATTATTAGACAATTGGTTCTGCTCTGAAATTCAGAGAAAGTACTCCTTGTCTGAGTTTAGTAGACTAAAAGAGAGCACAACAGTCTATTCAGACTAGTATGGGCTTGTTTCTGTAGTGTTGCTATTCAGTTACTGCATGCACAGAAAGAGACGATGAGGCAATTTCTAGGTCCGTGTTATGAAATGTTACTTTAACATCCGTTAAAGACCAAATAATTATCACAGAATAGCAGCACAAAGAAATGAAAGCAAATGGATTCCAAACAGTGGATGATGCAGCCAAAATCCTGCATTACAGGAGTCTTGTTATTAATCACAAGTTAAGTAATACCTAATTCCTGAATTGGCCAAAACTAAATTTCATATTAGTTTAATTAAAATGAAAAAAGTACACTGTTCTGCAAATTTAGGTAATGATTTTTTTGAATAAGCCTTCAACATAAGAATAACATTCAGGCGAATGAAGGTGATCTACATGTACATATTATTGTGCTGTTAAGGTAGTCATGCAATCCATTAGATTGAATGATTGATTGATAAACTATGTGGAAGTACAGTGTTGTAATGCCTTAGATATTTGAAATCAAACGTTAATCAGCGCTATAAAACCATTATTAAATGACCATTTGTAAACCAACATCTGTGATTATAAAAAAAGATATTTATATGCTTCACAAATCATTTATTTATTTTATTTCTTTCTTTTGTACTTTTCTGTACTTCCTGCCTTATTTTTAGGTCCTTTTTCCATGTCTAATACCATAAAGCTAATCCTTAAACACAGCAGCCAATTTGCACAGTAGATACCCTGTACTCTGAACTTGAGTAGGAAATGTGTCGCTATCTTCATTCTGAGTTTAAAATAGATGCTGTCAGAAACAAGCCACAGTGGAGGAGTATATCCGCCCTGGTTAGTAACAAAACCCACACAGAAATCTAGAAAACACTGTGTTTGTGTGCTTTTTCGGAGTAGATAAAAAGGACTAATGATCTGCACCCAGCAATTATGGAGATATGTAATTAAGATAGTTTAGTTTTTTATTTTGCATTTTGACAGTTTTGTTCATTTACTTGTGATTCTGTGATGACTGAGCATAAAATGCAACTTGACTCTTTTGTCACCTCTCCTTGTACATTTGTGTGTGTGTTTGCCGTTTTTTGTTAGTTTT
This sequence comes from Brevimyrus niger, assembly GCA_015164015.2. Taxonomy (NCBI): domain Eukaryota; kingdom Metazoa; phylum Chordata; class Actinopteri; order Osteoglossiformes; family Mormyridae; genus Brevimyrus; species Brevimyrus niger. The sequence goes on along the minus strand of JAABNY020000002.1, from coordinate 17,193,144 downwards.
GTGTGATTTTTTAAAGGAGCCAGTCATCTACTCAATGATTCTCTTCATATGAGAGCTGATGTCACACTGGCATCTGAACAAGCACTGCAGTCATGGTTCATCACATTTTGCTGTTTCCAATTAAATGATATTTAAAACTAAAACATATGTACAGGATAAATCATTACGCACAATATGACATTGTTTTGATGAAGAACATCAGAAAGTGTTTTAATTTAATTTTGCTTTAGATATGACACTTTAAAAAGCCAGTGATTCTTTATTTTATGGCTGGCTGGATTGACATTATACCTATCTATTTGTGTCAACTTATCAAATGATATTGATAATTATCCCAGTGTTATTCGAGTCATTATTTTTCTTCAATGCTCTATTTTTACTTAAAATTCCCTTAGAATTACCCTTTAATAGATTTTGAACATGAAAAAAATGTGAGTAGTCACTAGGTTTTTTTTTCCTGACTGCCTTGCCTTAGGGCTGAAAGATATGCCCTAAAAATAATATCACAGTATTTTCAGAGGTTTACACAATATCAGTATTTATCACAATATTCTAAAATTAATATGTAAAAATGTGTAAAATATGACAAGTAGTTTGAACTTTTCTGATTATGATGACTAATTGTTTCACTAATAGTTTTGGAGCATGTGACAGGTAAAATGATGAAACTACATCGACCTCGAGAGAATTTGTATAAACAGTGCAGTAATAACTGCTAATTAAGCAAGAATACAAGTGCTTAAGCTGTACCATGATACAATATTCAAACTGATGGCTATATGATTGTTCATAATCATGATGAAATATTTTATCACTATATTGTCCAGCACTAATTATGACTATGGTAACATTATTGTGCTTACATGCACATTGTATTTTGGACAGGGGTGTTGCTCGGGCTGTTTGGGGGAGTAAGCTTAGAGAAAATGCATATGTAACATTCATCACACTGAATTAAATTCAAATTAATTAATTAATGAAGTTAATGAATAAATTCCTGAGTTCAGAAGAACATGCTCGATGCAAAAATCAGTAATGCTAATTGTGAATGTGAGTTGCTTACGGCTAATGCCAGTTACAGTCAGTTATCATCAGCAGTTTGGAAACATTTTGGTTTCCCAATAAATTACAGCAGCACTGGACTGAATGTACTTGATGAAACTAAGACTGTGTATTGGCTCAGTTATACCAAAGTTCTATGTCTAGTTGGATACTCATCCAGCATGTTAGCCCTTGTGAGATGGCATCATCTGAGTATGTGTATTGATTTCCATTTTTTATTTTCTGTCCATATTGTTATTTCTTGTATGCTTGTTTTATTTCTTTCTTTTAAATGTATGTGAAACACTTCATAAACCCTGTGGTTAAAACAGTGCAGTTAAACCATTTATTAATGGGTCAACGTAAGAATTCAGTAGGGGGTCAAATACTTATCTCCCTCACTGTATCTTGTGTGTATATATATATATATAAGAATAGTACTTGCCTAATAATTCTGCACATATTCTGCACATAGTGTGAGGGTTTGTGTATATTTAT
>JAABNY020000002.1:17169449-17186658 GCA_015164015.2 Brevimyrus niger | reverse complement strand
GAAACTTAGGGGTCATTCTGGACTCAGGGCTCTGTCTTGACAGACAGATAAGCTCTGTTGTCAAAAACAGTTTTTATCAGTTACGAATCATCCCCTACATCAAATCATTCCTATCTTATAATGACCTGGAAAAAGTAATCCATGCCTTAATTACATTGACCAGGACCACACCCCTAAATGCATTAAAGCAACTGCCATGTGATTGGTTAATTAGATAATTGCATTAATGAAAAATTGAACAGGTATTCCTAACAATCCATTAGGTGAGTGTATATGTGCCACGGTCACGTCTGAAACAAAAAGGTGATAGGGCCTTTGCGGTGGCTGCTCCTCACCTATGGAACCTGTTACCCTCAGATATTAGATGTGCCTCCTCTGTCCCCATCTTTAAATCTAGATTAAAATCTCATCTCTATTCACAGGCTATATAGCCCTAATTCTCTCATTTCCTGTGTCCTCTTGTATGACCTGGTCTGCTTGTTTAATTAGTCTTTTTTATTTACTTTTTGTTTGTATTATTTATTGATGTAAATAGCAACAGCTGTGTTTAAATGTGCTCTATAAATACATTTTACTTACTTACTTGCTAAATCATGGCTTAATTGTGGATCTGCTGGCCTAGGGCTACACTGAGCAGCAAGATGCTTTCAGGTTCAAAATTTCTAGGACATGAGAATACATGAGAACAATGTGAAGCAGGAGACAATAGGAATGACAGAAACCAGCCAGGTAAAAGGCAGAATCCATATTCTAATGCCAGAGATGACTGTTAACTTATCTGACAGTTTCTCATGAATCGAAGGATGACATGAAGTGATCTTCAAAAGGAACAGGAAACATTAAGTGCAGGTGTGAAGTGCATTGCTAGGACAGTTTGTATCAGGCTCCTAGAAGCAGGACTGAAGTCACATAAAGTGAGGAAGAAGCTCTTCATTAATGAGAAACAGAGAAGAACCAGGCTGCAGTTTGCAGAAAAAAATGTATTATTCACAGATGCACACCCATAAATTTAGAAATGAAACAAAAAACTGTGCTGTGTTCTCTTAATTTTTTCCACGGCTATATATTTCTCTACTCATCATTTTCTTGTTACTGAGTAAGCAGCATATTTATACAAAATATCAGTTATAATAGTATAAAAATAACACTTAATGAATGGTTATTTTCTAACAACTGTTGTCTGTGTTTTCTTTTTTCCTCAGTTTAGAATAGGTAAACAAAGTGGTGTAATTCTTTTAGCAGTTATGTTTATACCAGTGGATGGTTATTTTATTGTTGCACACCTGTAATACTATGTTTAGTTTTGATGCCACATGTATTTAGCATAGTCAATGAAACTATGGACTGGACATTATCCATAGCGAATACGGGAGTTAAACAGTATGGCGTACTTACCCAGACAGAAATTAAGTTTACTCAGACTAAAAAGGCCTGTAAAACAGATTAACTTAGTCCTTAGATAAACAGATCTACTTTCTTAGACATGGTTTGAAATAGTTTTAGACTCAGCCTTGTCCTGTATTAATAGAGCCAATTTTCTGAAGGATGGTTAGAACTATAACCCGAATTCGGGAAAAGTTGGGATGTTGTATTTATTTGAATAAAATAAAATGAAAACTAAAGGACTTTCAAATCACATGAGCTGATATTTTATTCACAACCGAACATAGATAACATAACAAATGTTCAAACTGGGAAATTGTACACCTTTATCCACTAAATGAGCTCCTTTAAGATTTGATGCCTGCTATAGGTCCCAAAAAAGTTGGGACGGGGGCACCAAATGGGAGAGCATCTAGCAACTAATTAACTAATTTCCACATTGTCCCACTCTTCTGTGGGTTTCAGTTTGTGGCCAGTTCAGTTTCCTGCATACTGATCTCTCATAATTGCATGTAGTAGGCTTGTGTGTGCTCTGCATTGATTTGACGTCCCATTCATGATGTTTCACGCGTCTTGAATAGACCTCAGACCTACTGCAACAAAAACAGTAATGAAGGATGGATGGATGGATGGATTCCTCATTAAATATGCAATTAGTCAGCCCTGCAGAGCATCCCAATGTGTGGCTTATTCAGTGAGAATAGACCCAATAGTTAAAACTCCTCAGCTTTATCTTGCCCAATTTAGAAATCAAGCTTAAAAAGAGATGATTTTATGAAGAGAGCAGCTGTTGTTGTTTAGATCCTCAGCTCTGCTCATTGTGTGTGTAATGTTCCTGTCACGCCGGGTTTCCTCCTGCATTCCAAAGACATGTAATTAGTTTAATTGGTGACTTTAAGCTACACATAGTTGTGTAAGCATGTGCATGCGTATGCCCTGTAGTGGATTGGCATCCTGCCTGACACACTGTGCACGCAAGCCTTTTGCCCTATGCTGCCCCAGATGGGAATCCAGGCTCCTCTGTAACCTTTCACAAGATACATGGGCGGACGGATGGCCAGTTTGGTGACACGGTTTGTTCTTTTCAGCCCATCCTTTGAGTGGAAGCGACAAGTAACACGTCGTGTTACTTCTGTCTCCAAGAAGAGGAAGATGTCACTACTCTTCGATCACCTGGACTCCGGTGAACTTGCTGAGCACCTCACCTACTTGGAGTATAAATCCTTCTGCAAGATCTTGGTATGATGGTTATCTGACCATCCGTGAGGAGGGGCTACTTTAATGATGTCTATGCGTGTGTTTTTTTGGGTTTCCCTGCCTTTATTTGGTTTCTGAGGCTTCCTCCGGAATATTTTTCCAGTTCCAGGACTACCACAGCTTTGTGATGCACGGCTGCACTGTGGACAACCCCATTCTGGAGCGGTTCATCACGCTCTTCAACAGCGTGTCACAGTGGATCCAGCTCATGGTTCTTAGCAAGCCCACACCTCCACAGAGAGCCGCTGTGTTCACTCATTTCATCAGTGTAGCTCAGGTCTGTTCCTACTGTATGCTTACTGTTGGCTTTTATTAGTGTCAGTCATATTGTGCCTTTTTATGTTAACATCCAGTGTTGTATTACAAAGAATTGTAACTTAAAAGTCTGGTATAACTAGTCATATACCATGGTGCTGTTTAATTCTCAAATATTATTGATATAGCACACATGATGCCAGCCAGGTGAACTATGGTAGTAATTAAATACATGATTATAATTTTTAATTATATGTAATGTTACAGATATAGAACACAATTGAAAAATACAGTGGCAATTGACTTTTTTAATTAATGATGGTGGTTTAAGTCATATCTGAGCAAAATCTTTAATCATTGGTGTAACCAATGTATTCTAACCATGGCGGTAATAGGTTAATGCATTGTATGTAGGTGAAAAGCATAGTCTAAGTGTACAATGCAAACTGCTCTCGTAGCCTCCCATGAGCCTCCCTGTGTGTGCCTTATCTCCACCCTCTGGGATCCTCTTTAATTCATCCTGGGGAACCTCCACCCCCCACTCTTTCCCCTTTCCTGTGCTTCCCCTCACCCACTGCTCCTCTGCCTTTCTTACTGTGCATGCCACCCTGCCACTTCCTCTTTCAATCTGTCTTAATCCTCTCTTTTCATCTTTTCTTCTCGAATGATTTCACGGTGCCGCTCTGAGTGAAATGTGAATGAATCCCATTCTGTATCCTTCAGTTGCTTATGGAAAAGTTGTGTCCTTTATCACCATACGTTTCACATGTCATGGTGTTAGACCATTGTGTCTACTCATGTTATGTTTTTTTTCTTCGGAACCTCAAAAGCCCCATTTCAGGAAATACTTTACATGTGTAACAGCTATTCACTATGGTGCCCCCGAAAACGCGAAGCACAAAAACAAGAACTCGCAGCCCTGAAGTGCAGATACCGCATTCAGAAACAAAAGCCTGTTTCCCTGAGGTTCAGACACAGCAAACAGATCTAAAACCTGGCACTTCTGAAGTGCAAAACACAGAAGCAAAAAGAAAACAGAAAAAAAAACAAAAAAGTCCTGAGGTGCCAATGCAGCCGGTAAATTACGGAAATACGTCATCAGTTACTCCATCTTTGGCATCTACTTAGGGTTAGGAAGACTTGAGGAATGACTACTGTCATGCAAAATCTCATCATTGGATATTTTATTAGATTATTAAACTATAGTAATATGTGTAACAATATTTATTATTATGATTTATACAAGTATTTTTAACTCCATACTGATGTGTTTTTTCTGACCATTATCCATACAAGTTGCAGGTTTTTGTTTTTTGTGTTTTTTTTTATTTATTTTGCACTTCAGCGTCATCGTAATTCACTGCTGTTAATCACACTTACGCTGAGCATGTTTATATGAACTGAAGTTTCGTTCTTTCCTCTGTTTAAGGTCACAGTGCAGCTTTGGCGCCAAGACTAGAGCCGATGTTATTTTAATGGGTTTTCTTTTTAGTTTGAGTTATATCGAGAGGTGTTTAACTTGTACTGCGCTTTGCCTGTGAAGTCCATGTGTATGAAGAAAACAAGTTGATTATTATAGAACGGGGCCTTCAAGGGGGTTTATAATGGATTAATGGAGAGCTATTTGTTGATTGTAGCTGTCATTTTCTGAAGCGTTTTCTAATAGTAATGGTATCTCTCCCTTTGGCCTTTTTTGGCAGAAACTGCTGGAGCTGCAGAACTTCAACACATTGATGGCTGTTGTAGGGGGACTGAGTAACAGCTCCATCTCCAGACTTAAAGGAACTCAGGCATACGTCAGCAGTGAGACTAATAAGGTTAGTGAAAAACAGTGTTTTCTGTATTACTTTTAAAATGCTACATGGGACATATTTATGTACTTGGTATTGTACTTAATGATTAGATAAATAAGGCTCTTATTACTAGCTATTTATTGACTGGGTCAACCAGATTACCGAATAACCAGATTATCTATAAAATTACTGTAAATGATACTCTGTCTAATACATAGGCAGTTTAGCCCCTCTATTTTTTTTGTTTCAGCCCCCAGAAAAATAGCTTTTCGGAAACCATCTAGCGATTTCTCCTGGATTTCCGTATACAGTGGTACCTCTGGTTCACAAACGCTGTGGTCTATGAACAATTTGGCACGCAATCAAAAATTTTGTGGAAAAAAATGCATTGGTTCACGTACAAAATTTGGTCGACAAACAGATTCCTCGACCAGGTTCCTTTTTTATAATAGTGAAGCACTGGCGGGGCACATGTCCCAGCATGCCCCGCATGTGATTGTAAATAAAAGGACTACAACAGACACCGACCCAAACATACAGATGGGAAACACAAGATGCACACACAGTGGAAGATTTACACATGCTAATTACACACGAGGATCGGACCGGATACATACAGTACAAGACACAAGCAAACAAACGCGCGACTATAGGGGAATGCAACCATTAACATTCACAACAGTAACATTACAAGGGTTAAGGACTGTTAATAAAGACCATGATTTCCCTGGCAAGCAAGTCTCCATGTCTCTCTCCGCTCCTGCGATGCCTCGGTTTGCCCGTCGGCACTCTATAATGATTGTGCTTTTACTATAAAAACCATAAAATTAATTAACAAAAAATATTATTTGGTAGGCTTGTGAATGGAATAATCAAATTTTAGTGCTTTCTTATGGGAAAAATTGCCTTGGTTCTTGTACAAGTTGGTTCACAACCACTTTCCTGGAACAAATTGTGTTTGTGAACCGCAGGCACCACTATACATTATATACAAACCCCTGGCTTTATGATAGGGATCCTGTCTGTTGACAAATAAAAAGGGTAAGATCCTAGTATAGCCCCCGGTTCAAAATATCTTTCAAACTTGGCAGTGTAGGGTATTATTATTAGTAATAGCAACAATCTATAATTTGTAGGATAGTTTTTTTTAATCTTAGAATGCTTATTCATGACATATTGATTCATGACTTATGCATACTTTCTATTTAGGCTTTCAACAGCCTGACAGAGTTGGTGACATCTTGTGGGAACTACAGTCAGTACAGGCGCCGCTTCTCAGAGAGCTCTGGCTTTCGCTTCCCCATCCTTGGAGTTCACCTTAAGGACCTGATCGCAGTGCATGTGGCTTTACCAGACTGGACTGATTCGGAGAAAACCAGAGTTAATCTGACCAAAACACAACAGCTTTATGTCATTCTCCAGGAGTTGGCATTGGTCCAAACCATGCCTCCCAGCATTGAACCTAACACTGACCTTCTTAACCTGCTGACGGTCAGTATGGAAGCAAACATACGATCAATGTATTTCCTGTAATACGAATATACAGACATTCAAAATACAGTAGCCACTTCACATTTCTGATGTCATTTTCTGAAAATGCACTATACAAATGGAGTCTTTGAATTGAATTGAACTAAACTGAGAGTTAGGGAGGAATATCTCTGTGAAAATTTGCAAACAAACAAAAAAAAAACTTAAACCTATATCGATCTGCTAGCCTAAATGATAACATGAAAAGTCTATGTATTACAAATTTCTAAGCAAACAGTACTGTACTATACTCTTTGCTTGTCAGACCAGCTTGATTATACCTCTGTTAGTACTCGGTAAGTACTCTATGTACTGGAAACATTACTTTTTAAACCATTATAAAAATATGCAAAATCATCACCACTTAAAAGTTTGAAAGTTACCGTGAGCTATTACATAAGTGAAGCTGGTTGCCAAGATAAAGATGCGTGGTTTATCCAAAGCAAGACGTTTAATATTAAAGACACTGTGTGTACTTACACTACCACTAACATTAACAAGTATTATGTATTACTAATATTATATATATTATACAATTTTTATGTGTTCTAAGTCATTTTTAATATTGTTTTTGGCTTGGTCTGAGTTTCTGCAATCTTTCAGCAAGCGCTAGATATATTCCTGTTTAATTGTTCACCACCAATTCATGAATAACCAAAACAGTGAATGTCCATTTCACAAATGTGATGGGATTACTGTACATGACAGGTCCTTGAGATTATACCATCTCAGGGCCTTGCAATGGTGCTTTTTCCCAGGTCTTCTTTAAAACAAACGCAACATGTTGATGTTTTTTCCCCCACAATGCATAAATGATGCAAGTCTTTGAAACAGTCATCAAGTGAGAAATGTATAGAAATGAAAAGAGAAGACAAGCTGTTTCACCAAATTCAGCAATTTAGAAGCTTTGCATTTTAATGGAGCAGATTTTGAAGTTAAAAGTACTGCACTGATTCATGCAGACTTCATTCTCTGAAAAGTACAATTTAAAACTGGATTCATTAATTAACATCTTGTGCAGGATGCCAGATCATTGCAAATATTTGTTTCATTTTTTGGAGAAAAAAAGACAAATAATTTGGGCTAATAATAATTTTATTATGACTCTCATGGTGATGTTTTACTTGAAATTTTAGTAAAGTTTTAGAAAGACATTAAAAAACGACATCTGTGCAATTCAAAATCAAATGAAAACAGGCTGACATTTTTGAGCTGTGCTGAGCTTCACTTGCAGTGTTAATGCAGCTCGTGAATGGAAAAATTAAGAATAACATTTTTATCGACACTTAATTGTGTTAACTTCTTTAACATTTCATGCAGCTGAACTAGCAATAATACGTACAGGTACATGTGCTGTAAGTGCATATCTGAGAAAGATGTTGTACAACTTATACACGTTTGAATTGCATTTCTAACAATTGTAAGACTGTAAATGTATTATAATACCTGGCAGACTGAGGCATTGCGGCAGCAGCAAATGACCAGTATGCTATCAGGGGAGAACAATGCTCTTTTGTGAAGTACTGAAATGAACTATCACAGGCCCTCAACAAGAACTGGAATGAAATAGAACAGCGGAAACAGCAGGAGGTCGGACACTGACATTACAATAAGGGGCTATTCACAATTTCCTACGTGCATGCCAAGATATGCTAATCCTTGTTGGCGCTACAATATTTTCCCACCCCGACCCTTTACGGGCTCAGTATATGGCAGCAATAAAATCACAAAAAAACATTCTAATGTGCTAATAGGCTACAGTGACACTTTAAAATTTGAATGGATTAATTATAGTCCGAATATGAATTTTTCACATTCAAAGGAATGTTGAAATATCAGTTAAGTCACAGCAACATTAGGAAGTTGCCACCGTTCTATAGCAGGGCTACTGCACAGAGCAATCTGAAATGGTTTAGGCTGAAAGCAGGGGTGCATGTAGGGTCTCATGAGGGGAAGATGGGAGGGATTCCCTTTGGAAAAATATAGTCAAATTGGGTTCTCAATAAATTGTCGTGAATTTTGCACGATGGTCTCCCTTGATAAATTTTGCAATATGGCTCTGGGGTCCTGTATGCTCTTTATCATTTTGCAGAATAAGGGAACGACTTCACTTTGTGTGAAGAGTCACAGAGTCAGAGTCACACGTGCTTAATAACATCATGCAGTGACCTGGGTTTTCACCTGTGGTTTTTGTCTTGGCAGGTATCTCTGGATCAGTACCATACTGAGGAGGAAATCTATCAGTTGTCTTTACAGAGAGAACCTCGTAGCACAAAGTCAACAGTGAGTTCACCTGGAAATTTAAAAAAAAAACCTGTGTAACTATTAAGGATGGACTTATTTAACAAGAAACCACATGTAATGATAGTGATCAACCTCTTACATGGATAAAAAAAAAAAACTTGGGAGAATCATTCCTGTCCAAATTTTGTTTAAATAATTTGCCTAATTTACTTGTTAGTCAAGTAGTTCACATACAGTGTTCATTTTGGGGTTTGTTATACATGAAAAGATTTTAAAAACTAAAGCTGCTGTATTTCTTTGTTTGTCTTTTTTCTTTTTTACACTTTACTTTGACAGCCCTGCTTTGCTCTGCGGTAACCTGTTTGCTTCTGGCCAGCTACCTGAGACTAATGCTGCATGTTCAGAAAACATGAGGGGGAAAAGAAACTCATTTACTCTCAATGCCAAATATAGGCTCATCAAACTTATTATAAACTGCCAAAAACAAGTTTAAAAGATGTAGCAGTAAAACTTCAATAAGCTATATTTTATGTGAAACACTGTATTATAGCACTGAAATTTGAAAAGCATTTTAAACAGCTGTACTGTGTTTTGAAATAGTCAATAAAATTCAGTAAATAGTGACACAGACCTTAAAATTGTCAGAAAGCAGAACTTACGATGTATGATATTCTGCCATGTACACTACCAATTTTATAGGAAGAGTTTGTATTTTGAGTGAGTTCTGTCAGGTTCAATTTTAATGCAAGGTTTATGATGGAAAGTATTTGCGATTCACAAAAATATTGGTTGTACTAAGGCCTTTGTTTTTGATGTACTTTTTTCCCAGGAATCTGCTCCAAGCCGTTATTCTGCCCCCAATCCATCGGTGATTAATGAGTGGGCATCAGCAGTGAAACCTAAAGCAGACCCAGCCACTATCACTAAGCACATTGAGAAGATGGTGGAGGTAATGTCTGTTTCAGTTATGGACTGATTAACATTGAGTACCATAGTCAACATCCAGTTAATAAAAATAAGAAAAAAATGTATTGATTGATTGATGAATTGATGTAAAACACTGGTTGTCTATGTTATCCATTCTGAAAAATTTACTTTATCTCGATTTTGACAGTCAGTGTTTAAGAATTTCGACACAAATGGGGATGGCTACATTTCCCAGGAAGAATTTGAGATCATACAGAACAACTTTCCATATCTCAGCAAGTTTGGTGAACTGGACCAGAATCAGTGAGTTGGCCAAGGCGAGCCGTCGCATAGATGGGTGTTTGTCTGTTTGCAAGAAAATAATGCTGAATTACATATTGCCCAATGAAACCAGATAGAAATGATAATCTCCAACAGGGCATATTTCTACAGATTCGGCACAATTCAGCATCTAATGTGCAGTATGGGAACAGCTATATAAATGTGTAAACAAAAAAAATATGAATAAATATTTTTTGAAGATATTTTTAATCATTTAAAAGAAGAAACTAAAGAAATAATAATTCCTGCCCCCTATTTTTCTTAGTGATGGCAGAATCAGTAGAGAGGAGATGGTGAATTACTTCATGAAGGCCAGCTCTCTGCTCAACTGCAAAATGGGCTTCATCCACACCTTCCTGGAGACCACCTATGTTAAGCCCACCTTCTGTGAACACTGTGCTGGCTTTGTGAGTATAAACAGTTTCATGAGTTATTACCTGTTTTTGTTCTTCAACTATGGTCTGAGGAAAAGCAGGATTTTTCCTTAGAGGCTTCTCTCACATCATGTCTAATTGTCATTGTCTCTTTTCATAGATTTGGGGATTTTACAAACAGGGATACAAGTGTAAAGGTGTGAAACAATTCTACTGTTATGTGGTGAACATTGATATGCCTCCATAAGTTAATGTAAAAGAGAACAGTTGAGTTTCCAAACTTAATGTAACATGTTTAAAAATCAAATAGAGTTTAGCCTCTTCAGTCCTGGAAACAAACAACTCGAGGAAAGCTAAAAACAACACTTAAAATAATTATGTGCTATTTAGTTTTCAAGCATCCTTGAGTACCTTCCAGTGCTGTGCATTTTCTTCCTTCGTCCTTTTCCCCAGTGTGTGGTGTGAATTGTCACAAGGCCTGCCGCAGCCAGCTGACAGTGGAATGCCGCAAGCGAGCCAAAAGCATCAGCCACGACATGCTGCCTGGCCGGCAGGCTCGCTCATACAGCCTCCCCGCTCAGGACCTGTCCCCTAATAGGCTACGGGTCACAGGTATGCCACCTGCTGCTGCGCTGCGTTGATAGGTCGTTTGTAGATAGACAGAGACTGCAAACTCAGGCATTGAGAGTAAATGAGTTTCTTTTCCCCCTCATGTTTTCTGAACATGCAGCATTAGTCTCAGGTAGCTGGCCAGAAGCAAACAGGTTACCGCAGAGCAAAGCAGGGCTGTCAAAGTAAAGTGTAAAAAAGAAGAAAGAAATCAGATTAATCACAGGGTTGCTGTGGATTCATTTGAATTAATCATGATAAAATATTCATTTTTAATCTATATTAATCACATTTCATTTTGCATGACCAAACAGGGAATATATATGCACTTAACATTAATGTTTTTATTGAACATTTTGAACATAAGTTGGATGCATTCCATCTGCCACAGAAGTGCAGTACCATGGACCCATATCAAAAAGCAAGATTTTTGCTTAGACGGACAACTTGTCGGATTTAAGGTACCTCAGTTTAAATGATCTTTACCTTCATTCACTTACAATTAGCCTGAACTACCGCAAATCCGACAAATAATCCGACTAATCATGAAATCCAATTCTAGCTCTGCTAATTGCTATTGTTAGCAATATCAGTTGATAACACATTATGTGCGGTGCTTTATGTATAAAACTCCATAGCAACACGTCCACAGATACGTTGGATGGTATAGTGTGTACGACAAATAAGAAGTCGTATATAGTCGTAAATAGTGTGTAGCTACAAATAAGAAGTAGTGCTTAAACAGTATAAAACTACAACTTTCCCTTCTCTTGATAAAGGGTGCAGCCGTCCTAGATTCTGAACTCTGCGCTGCTCTGAGATCCCCAGAAACGGGATCGCGCATGTCATTACTTCCGGCTCGAAATGGGTTGACAGAGACTTTTCAGGGATTTTGAGTCACTCAGTGCTGCAGATGGGTTAACTGCATGAAAGATTTTAATCTTTAATCATGAAGATGGATTAATCCGCATTAACTCGTTAATTTTGACAGCCCTAGTTTTTTCATATCTTTTCATGTATAAAAAACCCCAAAATGAGCACTGTGTGTGGACTATTTGACTACTATAGGCAAATTATTTAAACAAAATTTGGACAGGAATGATTCTGTCCAATTTTTAATCCACGTAAGAGGTTGATCACTATCATTACATGTGGTTTCTTGTTAAACAAGTCCATCCTTAATGGTTATACAGTTTTTTTTTTTTTTTTTTCAAATTCCCAGGTGAACTCACTATTGACTTTGTGCTGTGAGGTTCTCAACTGACAATTTCCTCCTCAGTATGGTATTGATCCAGAGATACCTGGCAAGACAAAAACTATAGGTGAAAACCCAGGTCGCTGCATGATGTTATTAAGCACTTGTGACTGTGACTCTGTGACTCTTCACACAAAGTGAAGTTTCCCTCATTCCGCAAAATGACGAAGATCATACAGGAATGGCACGGCACGGACACAAACGTGCCAAAGAAAAATAAAGAGCCTGAAGTCAAAGTTTAAAGAAGCAAAAGACTCAAATCAGCGCAGCGGTCATGGCCGCACAACGTGCCAATTTTATGACCAGCTTTTCACCCGTGTAAAAACGTATGTTCCTATGCGTGACGTTTCAGAGGACTGATGCATTCACATTACAGTCAGATACAAGTCACTAGTACTTAAGAATGTGAACCGTCAAGAAAGACAAATCCAATCTGGAATTGGACGATGTGACCGGCAGTGTGAACGTAGCCTAATTAATCCTTTCAAATTTTAAAGTGTCACTGTAGCTTATTAGCGCATTAAACCATTTGTTGTGATTTTGTTGTTTGCCTAAAGGGTCAGAGTGGGAAAATATTGTAGCGCCAACAGGGATTAGCATGTCTTGGCATGCACGTAGGAAATTGTGAATAGCCCCTTATTGTAATGTTGGTAATAGTTGTATTTCCCGATTGTGTATGTTTGCCCATATGTTTGTCTTATGTGAACCCCGTCCAATCCTCGTGTGTCCTTAACTTTGTATAAACCTTCCACTGTGTGTGTACCGTACAGTTCAGTGTCTGACCTCCTTCTGTTTCTACTGTTCTACTTAGATCCAGTTCTTGTTAGGGGCCTGTGATAGTTCTCTTCGGGCCTTTATAAAACAGTGTTGTTCTCCCCTGATAAGAGTATACTTGTAATTCGCTGCTGCTACAATGCCTCAGTCTGCCAGGTATTATAATATTTTTTTAAATAGTTTTGCTTTCCCTTGCAGTACTTTTGTGATCCCTTGCACCTTACAGTCCAGCGTCTGACCTCCCTGTGTTTCTCTAGTATGTTTGATATGTTCAGTGCTCCTTGGGTGCCTGTTATAGTCCTGGTAAGGACTGTAATAAAAGAACATGTTCTTTCCAGCAAGCAAGTCTCCTCATTATTTGCCACTCTGGCGATGCCTGGGTCTGACTCGTGCTATGATAAATAATCAAGTATTATCTGTTGTGGCTTATTAGTTACCTTATGTAAGGCAGAAAAAATGCTGGAAATCACTGGATTAATTAACAGTAAGGGTCAGACCAGTTACTGAAAGCATGACACTAAATAGTTGATTTTTTTTGCCTTTGGGTTGACTTTATTTTTAAGAGTTAGGCAATGGTTTAGGTCATATGAATGCAAAAAATCTAAAATTCCTACATTCTAAGAATGATAGCACCATTGTGTCTAATTTTTTTCCTAGTGGTCCTGCCCAAGGTAAATGGGTGGAGGCTGAATGAATGTCTTTTCTAATTCTAAAATAAAGTGACGATATATTGATATGCATAACATTCTACACACTCATGTGTTTGTCATTTCATGCATCTTATGGGTTACACTTAATCTAATTTACAATAATGATTTGTTTAGAGTCAATGATATGGATGCTAGGCCAAAACAGGTCTCTTAGTGGATTTTTAACTGCACAATTTTAGTTTTTCTTTCTCTTTTGTTTTTCTTAGACATTGCAGAGGAGGACATTGAGTCTCTTAAGGAAGAAGTGCTTAGTGTTCATCTATAACCAGGTACAGACACAAAACACAAAGAAATCACTCTGACTTAAAAGTGGAATTGTTTAAATGTAGGATCTGTGTATTGAAATGAAGTTGCTAGGCTATCCTGCTTTTTACCACTATTTATAAAAAGTATTTTTTGAGGTCTAAACAACTTATGACAGGTTCAACTGCATCATATCATATGTCAATGACATATGAAAATATTAACAGAACATTTCAAAGCGATGTAAAAGAAATGCAGATATGTCCTTATAAAAAAGGGTTTACTCAGGAGAAGTTTATAATATAACTGTATGGAATTGTATTGGATTTCTTTAGGCTGGACATAGATATTCTTTAGATTCTACATTTCTTTTGTACAACAGATTTTGCGACACTACTGCCTTGGTAAATAAATTGATCCCACAGTGTGACACCTGCCATGAAAGGAGTCGGGGGTTGGCACCACCAGTGAAAAGTGAAGTAGATGGAATCTGCATTTATATGAGTGCGCCATCCTGTGGATGTACACTGCAAGTACACATATTAAATTCTTGCATTTACTTTCTACAAAAGATGGTTACATCATGCTTTTTGGCAAATATGTGTTTGTGTGTGTATATATATGTGTATATGTGTGTGTGTGTGTGTGTGTGTGTGTGTGTGTGTGTGATTCATAATTTGGTGATTTTTTTGTACATATTTTCAGTTAATACTTTAACACAATCATTAAATAAAATTAATTCATATGGGGGAAAAGGCATAGGATTTACATAATTTTGATAAATAATCACTTTAAAATAATATTCTATTCACTTTGAGAGATAACAGCTGTCTTAATGAAATGTTTGGATCTGTCTGATATACTAATACTGATATACTCATATGATGGTACTTCTCAAGAGGCATGTACTAACTGGTTTATGGTGCATAACCCCCCCCCCCCCCCACTGCCCACACAAACTATTCATTTTTATTTCGTGTACTTTATGAACTGCATGATTGTAAACCTTTCTAAACAATCTGGTCTCAGCCAGAATATAGTCAAGCAACTATAAATATACTGTTCTTTTTGGTTTGTATAATGCTACACAGAACATTTTTCTTGAATGTACAGCATTTTCTCCATTATGATCTGCTTTCACAAATGTGTCTTTTTGAAAATGTGTGATTATATTCAAAATGTATCATCTGTCTTACCAACTGCTTAATTAAATATTTGTTTATGGGCTAATTTATTTAATAGTAAGGGGATTAAGTAACTTTGAGAAAGATTGCTCCATTGATGTTTAAAATGTTGAAATTTTCTTATTTCAGCCGTGTTTAGTTTGTTCAGTTAGTTTTTTCTTTTACTGTTTTTGCTTTACACCAGTTTTTTTAAATTCATGTTTAGAGAAAAAGAACAGTTCCATGAATATAAAGTGTGCACACCCTTGTTAAAATAGGAGGTTTTTGCCATGTAAATATATGCCATGTATAATGCTTAATATACATGTTTAATATACAGCGGTACCTCTCTTTAAGTAATAACAGAAAACCAATCATTTGGTTCCTGGCCCCATAAAATTACACCTAAATATGTTTTTTTAGCATTTAAACACAAATGAACCGGATAAAACAAGAAGAGCATATAATGTACTAAACACATCTGACATTCAAACAGTAATTTGTAAAGTAAGAAAATAAATGTATCCAAACGATGTGTAAAGTACAAACAACGTGTCCTGCCCCGATCGTCCGCTCTTTCCATGTACCACGCCCCCTCATTAACCCCGTGTGGAATCCCCGTGTGATCAGCTGTTTCTGGTTGTTGTCATGAGTCCTCTGTATTTCGTCTGTGTTTCAGTTTGTTTCCCCAGTCCAGTCATTGTATTGTCCATCTGCGTTTTGCCTGCCTTATAATTGTAATTAAAATCTGTATTCCCCGATACCCTGATGTCTGCACCTTTGTCTCGGTTCCGTCCCCACTTGGCACAACAATATTATTATAATTAAATGAACTCTTTTCTTTAGTTTTTCATTTAAGATTATTCTAAGTTACTACATGTACAATAATGTACATAATTTTAGCAAGGTCGCACAAGAGACCATCAGTAATCATGAGAGGTATATGAAAGGTTACTGTAGAATGTGTCACCTCGTGTTAAATGGTTTATTATTAATATTAAAATAATTAATAAGAAATCTTTATTTTAACATGTATTTTATTACAATTACTGTTACTGTATATCATTGTTTAGTTGTATTTTTAGTGTTTAAATATGTATATTCAGTTTGTGTAAACATGCACAATGTTATCACGGCGAATGCATGGCTGAGACTGAAGCGTTACCCTTTATTTCCTGAGAGATGTGCTGCGTGACGCATTTCCCTGCGCGTTCAAGTTATCTTAGGTCGGTGTTTACAGTTTGACTTCTGAGATTCAGATCAAAGTTGTTAACAATAGGTTTGTACAGGTTATAGGTCATGTTAAAGGTCATATTATAGGTCATATTAAAGTTGGAAAATGTTTTTAAATGATTTATCACAGTAATTTTTTTTCCATTACAAAAAACTGACATTTTAACAGGAGTGTGTACACTTTTTATATTCTTTTAGTGGAAAAAAGTGTCCTATAGGAAAGCAGACAATGAGCATGAACTGACATTGACTCCTGGTCGGGAATTGGCGTAAATTTATATTTCTTTGGTTGATATTCTAGTAGTTTTGTCCAGTTTCAAGTGTAGTATGACTTTACATTTAAACAAGTAATTGACTGAATATTGCTTGTACATACCAGAACCACATGACTGCACCTTGATGGCTATGTGCCATTTTTGTTTTTGATGTTTTTTTTTTCCTTTTTAAGCATTTTGTATTTGTATTTTTCTTAGTGGTCTCTCAGTCACATTAAATAAATAAACCCAGTCATGATGAACACAAGATATCTATTGGTAGAGTTTCACCTGCAGTGACCATTTTCATTTACTTGGAACATATGCAGAAATTTGTAAAAATTTTTTGAAGCTGTTGAAAGATTTCAACATATTTATTAGTTTATACTGTCCAATAATATTTATCAAAGCCATTGAAATATGAAATCAGTTTTATAATTGTAGTGTCCACTTGGGGGCAGTGTGATGGCACAGTGACTGGTATGCTAAAGTGAATTGGAGTTACCAAATTGCCTGTAAGTGTGTATATGTGAGTGAATGGTGTGTGAGTGTGCCCTGTAATGGATTGGCACCCCATCCTGGGTTGTTCACTGTCTTATACCCATAGCCTTCATCTTAAGCTCCAGGCCCTAACCACCTTGAACAGGACAAGCAGGTACAGAAAATGAATGGATGGATATGTCCAGTCCAGTACAGGTTGAACAAGCTATGACATGTGGGCCATATCTGGCTTGCCAATTAGCTTTAACCGGCCTGTTAATCAAAAAATATTTTTGTGTTTTTGTTTATTGAACTCCGGTTTCCCCTCACAGTCCAAAGACATGCTGAGGCTGATTGGAGTTGCTAAATTGCCCGTAGGTGTGCATGTGTGAGTGACTGGTGTG
>JAABNY020000002.1:17159118-17169349 GCA_015164015.2 Brevimyrus niger | reverse complement strand
TTTCTTAATGGCTTCCAAAACGATAAAGATCTTATCCCAACATTACCCCTGTCCTGCCCCGATTGTCTGCTCCTTCCTTCCTAGTTAACCTCGTGTGGGATCCCCATGTGATCAGCTGTTTCTGGTTGTTGTCTTTAGTCCTCTGTATTAAGTCCACATTTCAGTTTGTTTCCCCAGTCCAGTCATTCGGTGTGTTCGACTTGTTTTAAGCGCTGGCTTAAAACAACACATTCTGATCCTGACGCAATGCATTATGGTTAGATGCATTGCGACCTCTCACCCGTCTGCACAAATTGGAACCGCCTCCGTGACGACACATATTTGCTCTTTGTGGCTGAAGAGTTTAGTTACACGTATGACGTTTGTATCCCTGGCAGTTCAGTTTATTTCTCCCGAATATCACGTAAAGCAGTGAGAACTGGTTTTCAGATAATTTACTTAGTAAAATAAAGTTTAAATAAATGCCATAAATGCTGTAATAGTACACACAAGTTAGTGGTTTATTTATAGTTAGTTACTGAAATGTTGCACTGCTTTATTTTGTTAATTGTCCAGTCTGTGAAGAAGGCATTCAAGTAAGAATTGCATTGTAGTATGACTCATTTCCTGGTGAGTACAATTTATATTAGGTCAGTGTTCACGGTTCGACTTCTGATATTCAGAGTTCTAGGTCAAACTGGTTTGTTCAATTTTCAAGAAATTCAAGTTCTAGTGAATTCGAGAACCTAGGTACCACTGTATTTGATAATATTGTGCTTACTATATATAAGACATAAAAGTCATACACACAGCGGCCAGGCATAGAACTAAATGGATTGTGGATCTAGGCATAGAACTTTGTGCACATTACGGGCTATATTATTTCTTGCAAGACAAAGTGAGAAGAATCGTCTTGAATGACAAATTCAACTTTGCACAGGCTCTGCATCAATTTGGTCACAGGTCTGCCCTATGGCTTGAATGAGGGGTATCCTGACATAGTGCTACAGCATTAACCTTCCAAAATCATGCCAAAGAGAACTCCTCAATGGGGTTAAGAAAAGTTTTTGGACCAGAGCAGATTTGTGGAAAGATAAATTGTCCCAGATGACAATATATTTATTCTGGTCTGCATCCATTTGGTCTACTGTTACTGAAATTATGTAATATGTCTAATGGTGTGGGTTTGTGGGCTGTATTCTAAGGACTTAAGTTGCCAATGCAGTGGAGGACCCCACTCTGCTTGATTGGAGCTCACATTGTGATGCTACCACCTCATTGACCCAGGACTTTAAAATAGCTCTCTGGCCAGTGATGGCTTCTCCCTCTTCTGATTACTTTTGCCAGGTTAAACCCAGCTTCATCTATAAAGATAAATTCAGGTGACAATGCATCAACACCCATTTGCAAAACTCAAAATAATAAAAATACAACATTGTATATTTCAATATAGACCCACTATGAAAGTACCTGTAAGAGTTCTCTGTGCAGTGTACAATATGCATAATACTGAATTGCTTACCTCTACATATTCCTGCCACAGATCTTTTACTCTCTCCAATTTGTTTCACTTGACACACTGTTTTATCAGTAGGCCTATGTGATGTGTTTTAAGGATTCACCCCAGTGTTGAGATGGGTGCTTACTTGAATTTCTCTGAGGCGTATCAGATTATTGGTTAAAACTGTTTCCAATAGCTCTCTCTTCTTCCTCGGAGCATATGGGACCTCCTTGACCATTTTGGCATCAATCCCGTGTACACCAAGATGTTGATACCGGTAAGGGTCCATATCGACGCAGCTTTCAGGTCAGTTACTGCTCTTGCAAAAATAAAGATGAACGGATATGTACAGTATATGAACATGAGATATAATGCTTTGAAGTTTTTCATCCCCATGCTGAGCCTATATGTTATGGCAGGGCATGACGCAGGTGGGAAAAAAGGGTGACAATCCACCCATCGACTCCAAAACAAAATGGGGTTTTATTTAAGGGAAGCACAGAACAGTGGGAATAACACAAAATAACGGACTGTGAGGGGTCAGAAAACTATAACAGAACTTTACAAATGTTACAAAAACAAGCTATAAAACACCATAAGGGAAACACAACCAGGGAGCAGGGCAACACAGGGAACAGAACCAGGAATGGGGTACAAAGACCACAGAACATTACAATATCACATACAATGGCAGACTAAAACACAGAGTGAGGGAAGGCACTTAAATACAGACATCCAGGAAAAACAATGAAGAGGTGTAACCTAATCAATGAAGCAATCAAGGGAGACACAGGAGGAACAAGAAAAAGGTGGACACAATTACTCTAAGAACAGACAGAACTAAGAAATAACAAACACTAAAGACTAGGAGAAACACCACCAAGAAAAACTGGAAACAAGAATACGCGGAAATAATAAACCTGGAGAAACTCTAGAATAAGCAAACACAAAATATACACTAGAGAATAAAAATCCAAAAATACAGGTGAGACTGGTATCCAGACAGCCTCAAATCTACGACACAAGAGAACAGAATCTGAGCTGCACACTGACCAATGCGGCAGTCTGTGAAACAGGGGAAACACACTAGGGACTTCGTACACTGGGGCTGAAAGGCAAGAAACGGGGTAGAGAATAGGATGGCCAGCAGGTGTTTTGGGGACATGGAGGGGCACCGACCCCGACACTATAAATACAATTAAATATTCTTGGCCATTTCATTATATATAAATTAAGCCAATTAACTTGGGATGCATTGATTGATCCAGCGATCAGAATGTGCCGATTTTCAGCCTGATCGGCAAAATCAGTGACCAGCCAATCGGTCTCACGTATTTCTTATTACGATCCGATCTTGAACATGTGCAATGAATCATCTGCGCAGTTGCGCGCACTTTCAGACACACAAAAATGTCCGTAATTTTAAAATTCTTCAGCATGGGCCAAGCGGACACAAAATTCGCTATCTGCAGCAAGTGCAAAGACCAGGTACATCGTGGGGGAACCGATACAAAGACATTTATCACAACAAATTTTATTACACATTTAAAGACACATCACCCCAGTGAACACGCTCAGTTTTAAGAAGCTAGCAAAGCGAAAGCTGCTAGCAAAGCATGTTGGAAGCCATCTACGCACCAGCAGTCTGTCCTATCTTTTGTTGGTATAAGCAGTGAAAAGAGAAAAGAAATTAGGAGGAAAATGATGGAATTCATGGCACTGGATGACCAGCCGTTTTCTGTAGTTGAGGATAGAGGCTTCAGAAATCTGAAAGATTTCCTCAGCCTTAAATATAGAATATACATAGAGTAGGCGTTACTTTTCAGACGTCGAGCTACCAGAGTTGTTTAATCCAGTGTCACGTCACACACGTTTTCTTGCTACACCTATTATTATTTGAAAGAATATATTACTGTTGAGTTTTAGTTGGGGTTTGATGTATTTCTTTTACTTTAATTTATTTGAATTTGTAAAGTTTAATAAGAGTTTGTTATGAAAGTAAAGGTTTTGAGGTGAAGAAAATGTGATTTTTCTATGTATTTGCTGTTCTAGGTATCGGAAAAATCAGTATCGGCCAATTGCACATACCAAAAAATCTGTAATCGGGATCGGGCAAGAAAATTACAATCGGTGCATCCCTACAAAAAAGCTGATTTTATGCAATGATTTAACATCTGGAATAGTCTGAATGCTTTTTAACTGACAAAACATTTTACAAAAAGCAAAAGCAATATGAAAAGAGCTGCCTAACTGTAATGATTTTGTCAGCGAGTATTAAAAAACATCCATAATGGTGAGGTGTGCTAAAAACAAAATGGATGATTAGATATTGTTAGGTAGCCAAGAGAAACCCAGTTTTCCTTATAAGGGGTTACTCCACAAGACAGTTAAACAGATACAAACTGGGTATGTCCTGGGTATGACATTAAACTGCATCCGTCCCTGCCAACAGTCCTTCAACTTGCAGGGAGAAAATTTGGGGGTTAGCAGCAGAATTGGCACTCCAGCCATCATAAAAAACATCCTGTGGGCAATCGCAGCAGAGCTACTCCTGCGGCAAGCAGAAAGGTGTCGTGTTTGCTTGTTCGCAGCTATTGACTTTGTCGATGATGCAGTGATCTTCGTGGAGTCAATGGAGGCTCTGATCATGGCTCTTGAGAGACTGACTGAAGAGTCTGAGTGTCTGAGCTTACAAGTGTCATGGATAAAAAGTAAGATCCAGGCTTTTAATGACTTCTTAGGGACAGTACCAGTAGTGTCTCCGTCAGCGGAGAGAATTTAAACCTCGTTGAGCGTTTCACTTACCTCTCTGGTGGCTCAGACAGATTAAGAGAGCATAGGGGGTCATGAGGTCATTGAAAAGGGATGTGTGGTGTTCCCAATATCTTTGCAAGAGGACGAAGGTCCAAGTCTTTAGAGTCCTAATTTGTCCCTGTTTTGCTGAATGCCTGTGGGAATCCCTCCAATGACCTTAGAAGAAGACTGGACTCATTTGGTACTGAGTCTCTTCAGAGAATCCTAGGATACTGTTGGTTTGACTTTGTGTCAAATGAGTGGTTTCTCAGGGAGTCCCGAATGAGGCCCATTACCTGCATTGTGAGGGAGCCTCAGTTACGGCATTATGGCCATGTGAGGTGATTTCCTGAGTGTGATCCAGCTCTCAGGATCGCCAGTTTTGAGCACCTAAGCAGCTGAACCACACAAAAGGGACACCCATGTAACATTTGGCTGTGGTACATGGATGGCCATTTTGTGAGGGTGGGACTGCACCACATATCTGTCTGGGGGGTTGCCAGCAGGGTTCCTAAGGTGTTTCGTTTAATTGGTGGGTGTAGCAAGCACTGCACCACTGCATTCTCCCTAACCTGGTAACCTGCAATGCAGAAACGGCAAAAGCAACAGGGAAGTAATAACAATATAGAAAAAACATTTACTGTATTGGCCTGAATATAAGGCAACCCTGATTATAAGACCTCCCTTTTTGGCAACTATTTTGAGAATAAAAGTTACCTTTATAAAGAAAAATTATTATTTTTGACAAGAACATAAGAAATTTACAAACGAGAGGAGGCCATTCGGCCCATCAAGACCATATAATAAGTTAACCAGATACCACAGCTTGAAAAGCAACCACAGGCAGTCAGATTACAATAAGTGTACTAAACAGCAAACAATAAAAAAACAAACATACAAAAAAAATATATATTATTTGGGGGAGGGGTAGATGATTATTACAAACTCCACAACCCTTCAGGGTGCAGAATGTTTTCGATGCAGCAGACCCACACTGGTTGAGCCCTGCAAAAATGAATTTGTCATTCAACATATTATATAACAGCCCTTTCAAAATGAATGTTACTGCCTTTAACAGCTGCTATTAGTTATGCTAGCAGTGGCACAGCCAGGGAACCCAACAATTTACACAACAGTCTGGGATATCTGCTAAACACAGACATTGCCAGGGTTGCTAACTCTCATGCATCCAGCGTGACACTCACACATTTTGACTTTCGTGCTCATGCAAAACATTTTATGGCAAATCTATATTACGGTTAAAACACTCATTACAAGATGTCATATTCTACCATCTATTCCCTTTTTTATCTACCCAAATATAAGACACTACCACTTTTTCAGATGTATTTTAAGGGGGAAAAAAATCTTCTTTTTTTTAATTTTATTTATATTTGTATTTATTTTACTTTCTTATCCATCATTTGTTTTTTTATTCTTTTACAGATTTCTTCTTTTTATGTCAGTTCTAAAAAGGTACCAAAGAAATATAATATTTCCTACATAAGCCCAGGTAAGACCTATTAACCACTCTTTTATTTATCATTGTGGCCAGGCTAAGCGTAGGACGCGGGAGCAGGAGTCAGACTGAAGGCGGTTTATTTGCACAAACTGAACAGAGTGGGAAACAAAATCAGGCACGGATCAAAAGAGAGGCTGGGGCGAGGGCTGCAGTAAGACACAACGGCAATGACGGAACTGGGGATCACTAGACTGAGAAACATTTAAATACTGGAGTAACGAGGAAACAGACAGGAATCTGCTGGGTGTGATCAACAGGAGGGCAGTAACGAGAGGTGAGGCTAACAAGCACCAGGCATGGCTTCTTAGAGCCACGCCAGGGAGGAAAAAGGAGGGTCGGGCAGGGCAGGAAATGACAGTATGCCCCCAACACACAGAGGATGGGTCAGCGAAGTGACCAAGGGGCTACACAACAGGGCAGACAGATGCAACCAGGACAATAGGCAGGACAGATAAAGCAGGACGGGGCAGTGGCACAGCACGGGAACTGGAAAACGCTAAAACAGCAGCACTGAACAGACTCACAACAAGATCAGGAGTGAGGAACGAACCCCAAACCACAATGGAAACCTTGGAACAGCAGAGACGGGAAGTGATACAGGGCAGATTTGGGATGACGGAGCCAAACATCAGGGCAGACATGCAGGGACAACCAGGGCAGGGACAGAGACACGAGCAAGGACCACAAGTCAGGGTGGAACAAGGCAAGACAGGGCACAGGGGCAAAAACTGGGGCATTATGAACAAGAACGGGACTTGGCAGGGGGGTCCTTGGGCCCCCTGACTGTGGGACACTGACCAAGGAACTCTGAGCCTTTTGGGTTTCGGGGGGGCTAGGGGGACCAGGTGACACTGAGCGGACTGCAGGGTAAGTACAGGAGGGCTTGGATGTAGGGCTGCCCAATTCAAAGTAAAAGCACTTATTCCCACTAAGAATCTTGATGACTATTTTCTCTCAGCAATATGTTTCTCCTTATTATTTTTTGTATTATTTAGCATAACGTATCATGTTTATGAAGACGGAACAAACAAAATATAGAGATGCATGGCATGTTGCTTAACATACAAATATTGCAGGCCAATATTTGAAGTTTATCAGTATTCAAAGTTAGTGGCACCATAATTAACAACACAATCACTGAAATAATAGAGACAATTACACTGGATGATCAACTGTGTTCCATAGGGATTTTTTTGGTTAATCACTATTTATAAGAAATCTGAAATTACCAGCCCATGACATTTATAATTCATATGACATTTATAATTCATTCTTAAATCTGGTACGTAGATCTTTTTGTTGTTCACCAAATGAAAAATGACGTAATGTTATTCCAATAATCATTTATTTGAGCAACATTTTGGTGTGGTATCTGCACTTTTACTTAAGTAAGAAAGCGTGATGATGTGGCATGTTGCATGCGAAAAAAATGTGACGATCCACGTAGGGGCTCCGAGAAAGAAAGAGGTTTATTAACAGAAACATAACATGAAGGGAAAACCAGAAAATAAAAAGAACACAAGGGGGTTCAAATCAAACAGAGAGCAACAAGAACTACTGATTGAACATTCAATACCCAGACTTGGGAGCTCGTCTCATCAAAGTGAAACCCAGTGACTCAAAACTGGGAGTTGGGGCTTGTTTTACTTATGCAATATCAAGTGACCAATGCCATCAGATTCGTCCTGAGGTGTGAAAGATTTAGAGTCCTGTCAGTTCTTTGATACTTTTATAAAAGTGAAATAAAACCTTTGGGCATTGTGGATAGGAATAACAATTAGTAAGATTTTATTGACACCAATGGGATTATCAAATCATTTTTTTTTATGGCAACACTAGACGCATGTGTATGACATTGTCACTTTGCAATCATTGTGCATCTTCCGGCATCCATAAAGGAATTGATGAGCTCAGGGTCACAAGATTCTGATGCACTAAAAATTATGGAACTGGTCCCCAAAGAACACTACCATGTCATGTCAACTCCATATAGTCATGGAGTTGTAGAGATTGATTGATTGCTATACAGTTTGTATCACAGACAGAATCTTTTGATTCATAATGGAAAGTGGCTCCTGAAATGGCAAGAGGAGATCCTTAATTGTTTAGGAACAGCTTGATTTGATGTCTCTCAATATGGTGTATGAATATCAATATTGCAAAATACTAAATTACTTAATTATTATTATTGTTATTATTATCAGTTCCATTTTTGTTCAATATGCCAGTTCTCGCCTGCAATGCGACACGATGGGTTTATATTTACTTGGTGTAAATTGTTTTGGGTAAAAGCATCTGTCAAATGAATAAATGGAAATGATTATATTTGTGTTATTTATCATTATTGTACTGGCCAGGTTTTCATTGCTTCAAACATGTGTCATACAGCAGTAAGACATCCTCAGTGTGCTAAATATCTGTCAAGCTACACTCCAAGGTGTCAACACCTCATTCTTTCTCTCTATAGTCCCCCATCTCCCCAGTTTAAAAAGTCCCCACTGAACTCAAGAAAGTGAAAATGGTCACACGTATTGCAGCACCTGATCATGATTTAACAATTCATGAGTTAGTCGCAGATCCATCACACAATTTTTTTGTAAATACATGACTTAAAATTCATATAAGTAAACCAAAAGAAACGGCATATATTTTTTCAGATTATATTTAGCATAACACAATCAGACCCTGCTGTCATATCAGCAACATTATTTATTCAAACACAGAGACTTCACCCTTAGATTGTTCAAAGCATTGCCGAAATCCACTAGGTCTCCCTATGTTTGAAAAAAGGGCTCAACTGAAAACATAATAATAATAATCACTTTATTAATCCTTAATTAATTGTCTTTTTTACACCTCCCTCAAGTTGCTCTTTGTAGAGCGAGCTGTCCATGAAGGGTAGCCACCCGTAGCGACACCAAAGGACCTGGGGATTAAGGGCCTTGCTTAAGGACCTGCAGATGTCCTGAGGCTGGGTTTGATCCAGTGACCTTGTGATTACAAGCACACAGGCTTACCCTTGTTTTACACTGGATGTATATCTGCTGCAGTGCGACTGCACTGCATTCCCATTCCATC
Source organism: Brevimyrus niger (assembly GCA_015164015.2). Classification (NCBI taxonomy): domain Eukaryota; kingdom Metazoa; phylum Chordata; class Actinopteri; order Osteoglossiformes; family Mormyridae; genus Brevimyrus; species Brevimyrus niger. Next base: position 17,160,476 of record JAABNY020000002.1, on the reverse strand, counting down.
CGAGGCTGTCCGCCAATTCGCACTGGACGTGTTTGTGGTCCGTATCTGATCCGGCACGCCGCTGGTTTGCGAGATCACATGATCACGGGAGAATAATATTTAACATAACATTTATCTATGTTTCTATGGATAAAATAATGTGTCACTCCCATGTAGGCTACTGAACACTTTATTAGGAGTTTACAAGTACTTCTCCGTACAGGGTACTTTCATTAAAAATCAAGTATTTGCATAGTTAATGGAAGATTCAACTTACTGTCAAATCCCAAAACTGCAGTTTCACTAAGCTATATTTTGTTCTTTTCAAAATGAGGTTGTAACATTAAATGGGGGCATGTCCAGGATACCTTGAAATTTCCCAATTGGGTGAATGGTTTTGGATTCTATGCAGCTTAGTGGCATATTGAGTGATAATGGAGTTTAGGGTGGAGTCTATCTTGGCTAATCCTAGCAGTAGTGCATATAAAAAGTGTACACTCCTCTGTTAAAATGTAATGTTGTGATGTAAAAAAATGAGACCAGGCTAAATCATTTCAAAACTTTCTCCACCTTTAATGTGGTCCATAACTTGTACAATTCCAATTAAAAAATAAACGAATCTTTTAGGGGGGAAGTACAGTGGTACCTTGCTTTGCGAGCATAATTCGTTCCGGAAACGTGCTTGTAATCCAAAGCACTCATATATCAAAGCAAATTTTCCCATAAGAAATAATGGAAACTCAGATGACTCATTCCACAACCCTAAAATATTCATATAAAAACGATTAATACAAAATATATAGAAAAATATATGTAAAACAAATTAACGTGACACTTTATCTTTAAAAAGAATCATGGATAGTGTGAGGGAGACAAGAGAGAGGAGAAGAGGAGGGTTATTTTGTAGACAGTTTGTTGATTCTCACTTTAAATAGCAGAATCACTGCTATCTGTTGGCTCACTGGAATCTTTTTCTTTTTGTTTGACTTTAACAAGGAACCTATTCAATGACAGCTGCATTTGTTTACTTTTTGATTTCATGGAAATGTGAACATTGGATTATCGTTAAACAGATTCATCGCTGACACTGCTACGATTCGGGTGGTGCTTTTCTACTAAATTTAGATTATACGAGTGAGGCACGCTGACCGAGACCGAGCATGCGAGACAATTACCCACAATACCACAGCGAAACAGAGAGAGAATAACCATTGGCTCAGTTGTGATCACGTGACATTCGACAAAGTGTATACGTGATATTCGTATTGCAAGGTCTTGCTCGGCTTCCACTCACCTAAAGGACACATGGCAGTTGCTTCAATGCATTTAGGGATGTGGTCCTGGTCAAGACAATCTCCTGAACTCCAAACTGAATGTCA
>JAABNY020000002.1:17147341-17159018 GCA_015164015.2 Brevimyrus niger | reverse complement strand
AAAACTGGATGCTAAAGACTCAAATGGCCTAATTGTCAGGGTTTGTTATAGAGCAGCTAATGTAGCTGTAGAGGAAAACAGAATGTTATATGATGATATCAGGATTATGGGTAATAAAAATGATGTGGTGGTTAGGGGTGATTTTAATTTACCTGGGATACAGTGGGACACAGTCTCTGGCTCTTCTGTAAATGAACTTGAGATGGTGGAATTAGTACAGGATTGTTTTATTACTCAGTTTGTTAATACTCTTACCAGGGGAGAAGCCCTTCTTGATCTTGTTTTCTCTAATAACCAAGATAGGATTGGAAAATTAGAGGTTTAGAACCATTGGAGGGTAGTGATCATAACATGGTTAAATTCAAGGTTAATTTTAGTGTCAGAAGAGCAAAGTCGAAATTAACGTTGCTTAACGTTTCAGTGTATCACATTAGTCATTAATTCCACTCCTTTGCTGACATGCCAGTAGGTTTATTTACAGATTTATTTAATAGTCAGAGTAACTTTACACTGAAAACTATATTTATGTGAAATTTTCTTGCAGCTGACCCCACCCTCTGACTGCTCCCCCTCCCTAACAGACCAGGCGCCTCATGTATAAATGGAGGTTACGCACAAAAATGTTGCGTACGTTCCGTTGCTACACTCATGTCGAGATGTGTATTAACAAACGTTTAGCTACGCACATTCTCACGGCAGCTCCAGACATGGCGTACACACATTTCTGCTCGGTTTTCTAAACGGGAGGCACTCGGTGGCAAGTCATTGCTAATGTGGTTTCCCTTTTTAGACTCACAATCATGATGCTGAATTTATCAAATACACCATAATTAATTGTATGTTGTTTACAAATGAATGGCACCCAATTTGTAATCAGTGTGTTACAATAAAATGACCAAACTATTACAACTACTATGGCAGCTCCTGCGTTATTTGAAGACATAGCTTATGGAAGAATTAGAAGAGAGTGTGCATTCAAGGATCATAGTGATTTCTTGGCCCATGATGATAATTGGCATCTAAGTCGATTTAGATTTCCAAGAGCAATCCTTTTGGAACTGTGTGCTGAACTGGGGCCAGCATTACAAAGGCAGACGGTGAGGAATTGCGCTATAGGCTACCTGTTCCTTTACAAGTTCTGTCCACTCGCGGATTCTTAGCCACAGGTGCCTTTCAGCGCGAACTTGTGGACAGATCGGGTATTTTTCAGTCAACGGCAAGTTGCGCCGGTCAGTTGTATGGAACAGCATAATCTGCTTGTCACCCAGATATATAAAATTTTTGTGGTTGAACAGGCAAACATTAAAGCGCAGTTTGCAGCAATGTCTGGTTTTCCCAATGTAATTGTAGCCATCAACTGCGCGTTCATTGCTATAAAGGCACCTTCAGAAAATGAATTTACTTATGCTTACAGTATATAAATAGAAACCACTTTGACTCTATTAATGTATGAATTATGTGCGATTTGAACATGCGTCTCATTAATGCATGGGCGTCATCGCCATTAAATCTGAGGGGGACATGTCCCCCTCACATCTCATAATCATTTATTTGGATCCCCCCACATTTAACATAAAATATTAGTTTTGATCACACATTCATTATTGCAATAATGTTGTGGCTCAATGGCCTGGTTCAATCCATTATTCGTTCATTCTCAATGACATTAGGGAAACAAACTTGAAGATGGGGTGATACGTGATGGCTGGCTGCTCGGTAAGAAGATTGTTCCCATTTTATAATTTGGCCCAATACTGTAAGTATTGTTGGATTTAGCCATTGAACTATAAGGGACAGTTGGTACCCAATGCAGTCATGGCTTCTCACGCTGCTTACAAACCCACAGAATGAAGAGGAGCGGCGTTATGATGCTGCCCCCCATTCTCGGGCTCGGGTGGCGGTAGAGCACACTGTAGGCCAGCTTAAAGGCTGTTGGCGCTGCCTGGACTAGACCAATGGGGTGCTGCTATACATGCATTCCTCTCCCTCCGCCTGTGCTGTCAAGACTCTTACGGTTAGCGGCCGCTCGTTTTTTCACGTCGATTTTAATGTCCGACCACTTCTTTTTTAATTTTAGCCACCGTGCGAATTTCAGAACAAACACTTTTAACTGACTCCGCCACGCTGTGCCTCTTTCATTTATTGTTGATGCCACTACTTAAACCACTAAATAATATCACTTTTCTCAATTTCTGTTAACATGACCTCTACTTCGCACTCGCTGAAATGCTTCTTTTTCCCCACATGGTTTATCCATTGTTGTTTAGGAAAAACACAGAACAAAGCGGGTATTTATACAGATTTACATATGCAAATATACATAATTATGGGCGGGGCGAGGGGGGGGGCTGTGGGCTCGTTCATGTACAGAAAATTTCACGTTTATTGGGATTTATAAAGGGAATGTGCGCAGATTACACAGTTTTATGCATCTGGATTTTTTCTTGCTTACGCATATTCCTAATTATGTCTGTACGGCATGTTTAGTGTGATTCTACGCACATCTTTATAAGTCCATAACAGCAACAGAAAGCCCATTATGAATTTTCATTATTTTATTTGTGTCTCTTATGTTTATTAGCCAGTCTTGCTAAATGCTAGTTTCCAAATGTTCATGCTAGTTTTTCAAGTGCAAGAGGAGAGGTAAATTGTGACTGTGGTTTTCAAGCAGCCGAGGGGTGGGGATGTAATAGATAGATATGCACAAATGAGAATGAAATTAATTCTGCTGACAGTGTTTTTTTATTATTTTTAAAGATTTTTTGAGATTTTTGTAATTTACTTTGGACTTAAAAGGGCTGCAACTGGTCTTTGAAGAACTGTGTGTGGCTCGTGAGCTCTGGGTTGAGTACCACCGCTTTAGAGTATAACATAATTATAATATAATTTATAATAACAAAAAATAATAGACAATTTGCATTTGCCTGTTTTTGTTAATGTTTTTTATATATTGGATTTGCCTATTCTTGTTCATGTTTATTTCAGAATAGTCACAATTTCGTGTATTGCTTTAATTTTCTAAGATTGTAGATAACAGTAAAACAAAATTACATGGAGTATGAAAAATTGAACAATCACGGGAGAGAATCAAGTGATCATGACAGACATTAATTCTGTGTATTTTTTTCCTGAAAATGTCAGACATACACATAGGCCATAGGGGAGGTCTATACATACTTTTTATGGGGGACCATCAAGTTCTCATAAATTACCCCACATGTTTTATAAAGCAATCACATAAGACCCATTTTTTTATCATCATACAATCTCAGCAAGCACTTTATTCAAAGTAATGATTTTTAAGAATGTGTGAAAGTTCTCTGAATTCTCTAACATTTATGTAATGTTTTTGTTGTGGTTGCCAACAGTCATCTGTCTCCCTTTCTTATTATTTAAGTTGTTTGGCGTACTTGTATTAGATGTTCTCAAGGCACCAGTCAAAAACCTTAAAAACAAACACTGGTCTGTCACAGTAGGCACATCCTTCGTAATATTGCGTCATTGAACTGGCCTTGCAACTTCAACCGATCTGTGGGTTGCTGCTTTCCACTGGAATCGAACGTTTATTCCAAAAAGACCCGCCTTCTTTTAGTCCGTGTAGCCAATGGGATGCAGTAGGGCGTGGTTTTATGAGTGGGCGCCACAGTGGTAATGATGCTGTGCCTTATAACCCTAGGCTGCAGGTAGGACGGCTGAGCTAACAGTCTGCATCTACCAGCAGGAGATGAGAAAGATCTTTTTCTCTACTCTTGGATAGAACAACTCCTAGGAATATTACTTCTTTGTATCTGCCAGAATCCGGGCGATTTCACATGACACATGTAAGAACTGTTTAAAATATTTGCCCTTATTTAAAAGTATTCATGGTATATTACCACTGTATATAATTCTTTACGGGGACTGTATAGTTTTGCTTCAATGGGTTAAAACATAATGCTACATTAAAGGAGACCGCATTTATTTTTTCATTATTTAAGAAAATAAAAAAATAAACGAGTTTAGATAAATCTTTCTTCGGTAATTTGGTAATTCGTATGAGCGGCTATGTATAGCTGGTGAGAGCACATTTATTTTCCTCATTTTACTTACATTTTCATCCATCATTTCTGTTCTTTTTTCATTTTTCGAACGAACAGTCACACCGCGTTTCACTACATATATGCCATTTCCTCAGCTCACATGGGCAAAACATAATATCCAATTTCATAATCATCGAGAGTCGTTCTTTCGAAGTGTAGAGGTTTAGGAACGTGGTTAATAAATGCTTCGCAAAAATATTGTTTTAGTATTAGTACTATATTAGTAATAAAAAACGTCTAGACTGCGTCTCAGTGTAAGACGGTCATATATCAAAAAGCCGTAATACTGAGCGTGTTATTAGCGACCCCCTCTCCCCTCATTCCACCTCATACAAACCCCTTTAAATGAAATTTCAGTTTGCTTTGTCATTTTGGTAAAGTGGTTGATTGCAGCGGTGGGTTTCGTAAAAACAACACCTGTTTTTACTGGTATGTTCTCAGGTCTGCGGTCTGTATTTCAGTTTATTCTGTGCAAATGTAGCAGTTTATTACAGGCGCTTTGGACACGTTATATTCTCTTTTTATGGCCCCTAGGTAATATTCAACATACTTATAAGTTGTTAAGCTGCGGCATAGCACCTGGTACTTGGACAATATATATTTTTACTTTTGCATCGCACTACTGTTTAGCCTGAATGTTTCAGTAACAGCACATACATGGTTAATATGGTAACATACACAGATTGTTCAGAATAACTTAGCATAGATATTATGTTGAAAAGATATCGGAATATACCACCCACACCATCTAATTCATAATCCCTTAGAACGGGGTATCTATCCCTATGGTCAACATGTATTTACAGTAATTTCGGTGGCGGGACAGAGATAATTATTATTATATTCCTTAAGAATAAATGTTGGTCAGTTTTTCGTTCTTATCATAACCAGGTATACTTTGTGCCATTCCGTTCTTTCTGCACAACGTGCGGTACTGAGTAATGAAAATCTAAAGGTTTTGTGCTATCGCAAGAAGAGCTGCACAAACAAACAAGCAAAGAAACAAAACTAATAGTTTTTGCCTACTTTGACGGTATAGAGAAAAGATCGAATGATTATTATTTATTTTTAAATGAATGTGTGTTTTAATTAAATAAGAACGTTTAATTGGTGACTGATTAAAAGTGCCTGGCAAACCTTGTAATTTCATTTATTGAATTTCGGAGGTCTAATTTTAACAATGAAGAAATGCCACAGATAAGCAACAATCACACATTCTTCACTTTTATGCCATATTAAAACCAAGGAAGTTTAGGTGAAAACTATTAATGCAGATCAGCAATTTATCCTCGAAACGTGCCCTGCAAACAAACAGCGTGTGCTTGCATTTCCCAGCAATGATGGCAATTTGTTATTGTTAATCAATCGACAGAAATAATAAGTACTGATATGTTGATTACTTCCATAATTTTAATTACGTTTACAAAGCAATGGGTATTTATTTTTGTCTTAATGTTGATTCATGTCGTTCTTGTTCTGTGATGCTTTAATGTTGAGTTGCTAAGGCATAATTAACTTTACTCAGAATTGTTTTGTAAGGCACTCCAGACCTTGTAGTCCTTGTGTTTTCAGCTCAAGAAATGTCACTGGCTGAATGCTTTTGGTATTCATCACACCATTCTGTGTAACATATAGGCATGGCTTAAATCTTAAGAAAGTGACTGTTTCTGAGATGCTGGTTCACCAAGCATGGCACCAACATTCAGACCACTTTCAGACCACATAAACCAGGATTCTAAGATTTTCAAAAACTTAGTGAATCCTATCGGGATGCTGTAAGTTTTCATATATCAGGCATATGATTCACTCTTCTGAGTAGGAGACTGTTAGCAAGCAGCAGTCTATAGATATATATTGCTATACAAGGAATATTGTTTGTATTAGGTCTGATTTATGTTATTTAAGAATATTCATTGTTTTTATGGTGCAAAAATGAATAGAAAGGCCATTTCTTTTATACATGAATCTGTTATACTGTATGAGAGACCTTTCTGTGGCTACTGTTTCCAGTTTCGATATCTCTTCATACTGTGTATGAGCAGAATGCATCCTATAACAAATAATGCAACAGAAAAACAAAATGCTAATGTAGAATATCTTAGAATATTTAGAATCTTAGTATCTTTAGATCTAACATTATGTCACATAATTTAAACATTCGTGAAGCAGTCCTTAATTGTGGATTGCGGTTCAGATGACTATATAATAAAGAGTATTTAGGTTAAGGTCACATCACTGTCGTAGCTTTTTTGATTTTTTTTTTGTATTGAACCAGCAGCTGTTTGGTTGGTTAAAGCTAACTGGTGCAGCAGTGTATGGCCACTGTTTTAGTGTTGGAGAAATACTTTATGATCAGACAAAGGAATAAATGATACTAATATTGATCAAAATATTGTGTATGTATGTACATACTTGTGCTATGTGTATGTTAATTTTTGTGTAACTGGTGTGTTTTTCTTGAGTCAGCAGTTAGCACTGTGGAATGGGAGGTGAATAAATTTTGAACCAAGCCTCCCTTGTGACATCATGCAGGGTACGGACCAGGGAAGCAGGCGAGGGAGACGCAGGATCAGGGAAGGAGGATCTTAATGCAGGGGTAGCCAATCTTATCCGCAAAGGGCCAGTGTATATGCAGGTTTTTGGGATAACCCAGATGTGAGGACTCTTCAGCCAATCAGTCCTCTAATTAGTGATCTAATTAGGGAGTTGCAGTAAAAACCCGCATACACTTTGCGGATAAGATTGGCTACCCTTGCTTTATTGGGTAGACTGAGAGGCATAGACAACAAAATGGTACTTCCACACGAGAGACTTCAATGACAGGACTGGGGAAACAGACTTGAACCAACACTAAACACGTACGACTAAAGGCAGGAAATGCAGAACAACTGGTAACAATCAGGGTTTCACACAAGGTAAATGAGGGGGCATGGCACACAGGAGGATCGGACGAGCCGAGCCGGGCGTGACATCCCTGTTTTTCCACAAGCTGAAATTTAATTTTTCTGTGATATCCCTGAGACCTACGCTTTAGATTCATAACTGTCAAGAAATCAGGCTGTAATCCCTGTGATTAACGCCAGTGAAGAAACTGACAGAAAATGAAAGATAGACTTAAAGAAGTGAAATAAGCATATAGTTTTGATTTAAAAGAATTGATTCAGTTAAAGAAATCCCCTCTTTGTTATGATCTACTGGTCCTGCGTCACCAACTACATAACGCTGCAGCGTTGTTGAAGATATTGAAACAAAACCACAGACAGGGATACTTTGGAAGGATGTACAGTAGGTACCTTGTTTTATGTATCACTGTTTATTGAAATGAAGTTGATGTTTTGCATGGAGTTCCTGTAGCTACTCATTTCACTCACAATCCAAAGATGTAGATTGTGTCTCTTCTTTCTTTTTTTACTGGATCACTGAGTGCACATCCAGTGATGTACTGTCAACCAAATCAGGGTGTCCTGTGTTTTCTAGATCAGGTTTTGTGCTCATAAATGCCCTGTATCAGATATGTGGTTATAGAGCAGTGTTATCAGCTTCTGTGTTGTTCAGCATTAAATCATTTATGAATATATTTTTAAAGAAATCATCTGTTTGACCTTTATGGGCTGTTCCTGTGTTATATTTGATAGTGCTGCATTCTCAAAGAGAATTGCGTTTTTTCTCGGGATTTGATAGCCAGCCAGCTACATGCTGTCTTCTAGAAATGAAAGGGGAGGACTGCTTCCCTTATATGAAAGCAATCGGGAGGCCTGAACGGCAGCTGGAACAGAGCTGCTACGTTCCTCCAGCAGTACAGTAAGAGGACATCAGCTCTAAGTATATAACTGCAAGGTATATATCAGCTGGCAGAGCTCAATCAAGCTACCAGTGTGGGGGGTTTGGGAGCCATTGTCACTTTAGTGTTTGGGAAGCTAAAAGTACCATACATAAAGCCAGCCCCGGATACACCTGTTTCCGCTGTGCTATCAGTATTATTTTCCATAAGTTTTAATTTCACAACTTTAACTGCCCATCTATGCAGCTACCCACTTGAGGCCCTTGAATTCCAAGTGAGTGCCACTGTGCCCCACCAATGAAAAATTAGTTTATGTCTCTGCTGCTAGCATTGTGAAATTCTGACAATGCAGGAGGGATGTGGGTACAATGCTTCTACCAAAAGGTCTGTTTGGTTGTGGAATGTTGCTGAAGGAATTTGTAATGTGGATTTTGCTGCTTCATCTCTTGGTGGTAATATAGGTGTGGCTGTGTGGCCTGCTGACAGCTACTGTACAGTATGTGGGTGTGTCTGCATGATTGCTTGATAGTTCTCTGGATGTAGCTGCATGGCTTGTTGTTAGCCATGTGTAAATGTCTAGATGATTGAGAGCTCTATGGATGTGGCTGCATGGCCTGCTGACAGTGATGTGGGTGCGTCTCAGGATTGATTGATAGCTTTATGGATGTGGCTTATGGCCCGATGACAGCCATATGGGTGTGTCTAAATGACTGATTGTTCTATGGATGTGGCCGCTTGGCCTGCGTCAGGAATTTGCTATCAGTGTAATGTTTTCGTGCCGTTTATGCTAAGACACAATTTCACTTTTGAAGTATTCATGCAAAAGGGTTCTTTAATGGAATACATTAGCCCTACCTGTTGAACTGTGCAGTTAGTGAATTTTGTGAATCACATTGTAAAGTTTTGGCTCCTCAGAGAAACATGGCTCCTAGCCTGGGCAGGTAGTAGCCATATGTCTGTGAATGATCATCTGTGCCACAAATGGTTCTACTGCTCTGTCAGCACAGAACAGAATGTTGCTCTGCCCAGCAGCTTGGCTCCCTGGCATGCCATAAATAATGTCACCCTAACACACTGGAATCCATCCCTTTCATTCAGGGTTATGATTTAAATATGTGTTTTTCTCTCTAAAAAGTTATTCAAAGTCCATGTTTCCTCAGTAATGACCAGATATTGTAAAGTCATCAGATTTGTAAGGATATATTTATTTACTTATTTATTTTCACTGAGTGCTTCTGCCAAGCTATTTCCTTAAAAGACCTCTGCTGTGGTAACCTAACTTTCATTGAATAACTTTTCAGTTTTCAGTGTAGTTGTGCTGGTGTCTAGGCTCATGGTCCAAATGATATTCTCTTCCTACTCATCTGCTAGACTGCAGTTGTTTTATGAACTGTTTATGAAGTTATCATTTGTTCAACACTAATTTCAGCACTCCTTGTACATATATATAAGGGCATACATATATGCAGGCTTTTAGTGTGGGTGATATTTGGGTTTTCGTTTTATTAATAATATCATCAAATAGAAATCATAAATTTTAGGGATTTCTAAGTAAGGGTCAATGCACTCCAAGCTGTGCATTATGCATTTTTAAATGTATGGCTGCGGAGGCGAAGAACCAGTTGCCTCTACAGAGTGCATTTAAATACATATAATGCAGGGTTTGGAGTGCATTAACCCACTTATACACTGTAACCACATATTTGGCTTACATATTTACGAACCTCAAACGCATTCATTAGTAGAATTATGCCTAATGTAGTGCTGTATTTCCTTTCATTAATACTGTATCTTGGGGGAACATCATAAAATACTGCATATATATTCAGATATATATTCAATAATATTCATATATTATTTTATTGATTTATCTTTACGTACCTCCTGGCATGCAGCTGCATTATAGATAAAACCTGTCTTGTTTAGTGTTTTAAAACCTATTTTTAAAACTGGACTTCTGTAACCTCCTCCTTGGATTGCCACCTTATTGTGGTGGAGGGGTTTGCGTGCCTCCGTGAACCTGGGGGCTATGTTGTCGGGGGCAACATAACCCCCCTTGTAGGGTCTCTCAAGGCAAAAATGCCCTGGGGGAGGGGCCAGACAAAGAGCAATCCAAAAGAACCCCATAGTAATGAATTACAGCAAAGTCTCGTTACCCTCGCCGGGTCCGGCCTGGAAAAGCCCGAAAGAGGCCTGTCCCCAGGTGGGCCCACCACTCGCAAGGGGAAGGTCAGGGGTTTGGTACAGTGTGGATTGGGTGGCAGCCAAGGGAAGCCCTGGCGTCCTGATCCTCGGCTTACAAAACTGGTTCTTGGGACATGGAATGTCACCTCTCTGGCGGGGAAGGAGCCTGAGCTTGTGCGTGAGGTTGAGAAATATCGGCTAGATATAGTCGGGCTCACCTCAACGCATAGTGTGGGTTCTGGAACCAATCTCCTGGAGAGGGGCTGGACGTTCTTTTCTTCCTGGAGTTGCGGCGGGTGAGCGACGCCGGGCTGGGGTGGGGCTATTGGTAGCCCCACAGCTTGGTGCTTTAACAACTGAGTTTACCCCGGTGAACAAGAGGGCTGTTTCCCTGCGCCTTCGAGTCGGGGATAGGTCTGTGACTGTCATCTGCGATTATGCTCCGAATGTCAGTTCAGAGTACCCGGCCTTTTTGGATTCCCTTAGTGGTATGCTGGTTAGCGTTATTAGTCCAGCTGTCTCCAGAAGCAGCGGGCAGGTACCGGCAAGCCAGGTGGAACGTAGCTTGGGCGGTCGCTGAAGCAAAAACCCGGGCGTGGGAGGAGTTCGGTGAGGCCATGGAGAGTAACTTTCGGTCGGCCTCAAAAAGGTTCTGGCAAACCATCTGGAATATCAGGAGGAGGAAACAGCTCCTGGTTCCTACTATTTATAGTTGGGAGGGGGTGCTGTTGACCTGGGGACATCACCTGGAGGTGGAAGGAATACTTTGAGGATTCAGATACATCTATGCACATATAAGTCGGACATGTTCCCAATGCGGGTTGGGCTCCCCCAGGGCTGCCCTTTTTCATCAATCCTGTTTAATATTTATGGACAGGATTTCTAGGTGCAGTCAGGGTGTTGAGGGTGTCCAGTTCAGTGGCCTCAGGATTGCCTCGCTGCTTTTTGCAGACGATGTCGTCCTGTTGGCTTAATCTGGTGGGGACCTCCAGCGTCCTCTGGGGCGGTTCACAGCTGAGTGCGAAGCAGCGGGGATGAGGATTACAGTAACACCTCCAAGTCTGAGACCATGGTTCTCAGCTGGAAACAGGTGGATTGCCCTCTTCAGGTCAGGGAAGACGTACTGCCTCAAGTGGAGGAGTTTAAGTATCTCGGGGTCTTGTTCACGAGTGAAGGTAGGCGAGATCGAGAGCCGGGCAGATGAATCGGAGCGGCATCTACAGTTTTGCAGGCGCTTAATCGGTTCATCGTGGCTAAGAAAGAACTTAGCCAAAAAGCAAAGCTCTCAATCTATTGGTATATCTTCATTCCTACCCTCACCTATGGTCATGAGCTATGGGTGATGACCGAAAGAATGAGATCGTGAATACAGGCGGCCGAAATGAGGTTACTCCGCAGGGTGTCTGGGCTCTCCCTTAGGAAAAGGGTGAGAAGTTCAGATATCCAGGAGAGCCTCAGAATAGAACCGCTGCTCCTCCACGGCAAAAGGAGCCAGTTGAGGTGGTTTGGACATCTGGCGCGGATGCCTCCTGGGTGGTTACCTGGAGAGGTTTTCAGTGCATGTCCTACAGGGAGGAGGCCCCGGGGCAGACCCAGGACTCGCTGGAGGGATTATATCTCTCGGCTGGCCTGG
>JAABNY020000002.1:17132116-17143719 GCA_015164015.2 Brevimyrus niger | reverse complement strand
ATATGAATTTTGTATATTTGAATCTGCAGTTATCCGCATTACAAAACTGAATCTGAATTTAATAGTTTGAATCTGAACACCAGTAACTGGAAATAGCATTAATCCTACCTCAAAAAATTTAGTTCACAAATTCAATTTCAATCCAGTGTGACACACATCCGGGTCTTTGAGAAAAAGTCAACCACAGATTCACAACGCTACTCATTTCCACGTTTACGGCAGTTCTGCAGGTCGGGGTAAAGAGGAGGCGTGTGCCGGGTTCGCTGGTTTGTCATTGCCTAATAATACATATGAGAATGAGCTTTATATACACAAGCAATAGCATAACCATTAACCATATGTCGGGTTCGTATAATATGGTACAGTAGTATATGTGGTTAAATGAACGATTTCTGGCACTGCTAGTTTATGTGAGTATGGTAGACTAGCGCAAAACTAGCTAAGGATATGAATTTTACTAAGCTAGTTTAGTTATGGCTCGCCTGTTCATCTCATGTGGCTTTCTAGCAGTGTTTATGCAAAAAAAAATTTTCAATATTCATCTCGCTGATATGAGGTGGAAATCAGTATTAATTTTATGTGACTATGGAATATTATTTAGCACTTCATAATGCATAGAGAATGTAAATATGACTGATAAATTTATGTTCATGCAATGACTTGAATTGTTGAAAATGAATTGTTGTGTACTTGATTCTTTTGTAACTGATTACATAAACATTACATTTTTGTGGAGAAAAAAAAACCGCTGGATATGAAATATGAAGCAAATGTGTTTACATCCGCAATACACTCAAAATGGTAAATGGGGGCGTGTTAGACAGTGCAGACACGTGACTGACAAAGACCGATGCAAGGTTTGCTAATGAAGGAATTTAATTTGAATTTAGATTCAAATTATTAAATTCAGATTCAGTTTTCTAATGCAGATAACTGCAGATTCAAATATATAAAATTCATATTCAGTTTCTAGTGGCACAAATGTCAGCCCATATTCTCCGCCCTTTGGAATGAGCTCAGGTCCCGCTCAGGGACGTGCGGATTCACCTTAGCGGATGTTGGTGGAAGTTGCCACTGCTCTGTTCTGTTCTTCTCTCCACCAGTCAAGCTTACTTTCCTCACCCAGGCTGATGATGCATAGGGGCCTGTGCTTTGGGCAGAATAAATTAACAGATTTTCACTTAAATTTCGCATTTCATTTCATGTACTGTGAATGATGTTTCATATCTCTGCAGAGAGCTATTTTTTCCTTATTTCCCCTTCTCCAATTTGCTATCTCAAAGCCACTTTCCTTTTATATCGTACACAATTATGGTTAACCTAATTCAGGAGCCTTTCAGTGGTATTTATAAGAAAAAGATTACCTGGTCACACCACCACAAGTTCACCTAAAATTAACTGCACCTTCATGCCCGCAAGGGTAGAGGTTCAGTTTTTGCCTCCACATCGGTATATGTAGAACTTAGTGTGTTCTCCTTGTGTTTGTTCAGGTTTTGTGGAGTAGCTAGTAGCTCTATCTTCTTCTTTCAGTTCAAAAACATGCAGCTATTGTCTGTGTGTGTGTGTTATGCATATATTACATTGTGAGGACCAAATGTTCCCAGGGGCAGTGCATGTGTAACGTTCGGGTGAGTGACGGGCGGACAACGAAGGCAAGGGAACTCCAGTTGAGGATAACAAAGGGGTTTTAATGAAGGAAAACAGGCAGGGTACTCACACGTGGAAACATCAATGACCGATCTGGGGAACACTAACAGAGACACTGACTAAATACAAAACACAAGCTAGACTTAACAAGCAACAGGTGACTCCAATTAGGGCAAAACAAGAGGTAATGAGGTGGGTGTGGCACACAATCAGGCTTGTTGGGAGCAGGACGTTACAGCATGGGAGGGGCTTAGCTATAAAAATGCTTTAGAATTTTTTATTTTTAATGCGTGACTACTATAAGTTAATATCTTGCTTTGTGTTTAACACCAAATGCCACTGTAAGCGTCGAGGAGTGGAGTTTGTGCACACATGTTTGTATATGTGTTGGGGGTGTTGCAGTAGATCAAATACATAACAATAATATTATTTGATGCTTTTTATTGATCCTTGTGGGGAAATTCTGTTTATGCCCCCCCCAAACTTGCTCTCACTAGATGAGAGCAAGCTGGCTGTGAATGGTAGCCACCCATGACAGCGCCCAGGGGTTAAGGGTCTTGCTCAAGGACCCGCAGATGTGTTGAGGCTGGATTTGAAGCAGCAACCTTCTGATCACAGGCACACTGTGCCCACTGAGCCACATGCTGCCCCATTAGGGGGGACCCTACATTTCAGAGCACTCTCACTGAAAAGTCATGCAACCTCATAGTACCAGAAAAAAAAAAATCCCCACTATGTGATAAAGGCCTGTTTTTTCTGGTCCCCACAAACCAAAACCAGTTTTATTAAATATCTGTGACTGCGATAAAAAAATACTAAAAATTCCAAAATACTTTTTTTGTTAGTTACACTAATGGTCAAGGTTAGGACTGGGTAGATGTTAAGGTTGTCATGGCTGGGATTATGGTTTTTCATATAGAAGTGAATGGACTGTCCCACAAAGATATGAATACAAACATCTGTGTGTGCATGTGTGTGTGTACCCTGTGGGGGGTGGTATGCCCAGTGCTTCCTAGAATAGCTTTCAGGCACACTGTAACCCACATGGTTATGGAAGACGGAAGGATATGCTATCACGAAGATGTTTTTCTGTGCGTAAAGAGTGTGATGAAAAAAGAGATCATTAAAATAACTGTAAACTGGTGTTTTTTTGCACAATAGTTTATAATGCCTGTGATTTGTTAGTATGAATTAAGCTTTGCAATGTTGATGATTTCTGGTTTATGTACTTCAATGTATTGCACATTTCCTGACTGTAAGACAACAACTAATGATATATTTTGTGTGGTATTGAATTTTACGGTAGTGTCATTCTGCTTGTCTGCCATTGTGACACATGAATTCATGATGCCTGCCTTATTGTCATAGGTATCAGAATGTTATTAATCATGGCAGGTTAGCATGCGGCCAACCTAAAGGTTCCAGGTCTAAAGTTCAGGTTCTAAGATTTAGCTTCAACCAACTGGATTAGTATAAAGAGTCACATTCACAAGAGTACTCAATCTCTGACTCTAGCTCCTGGAAATTTTACAGTGTAAGACAGATCCTTCCAAAAAATGAGATGAGAGATGACATTGCACTTTATTGATCCTCAGAGGGAAATTGAGGTGTTATGGCATCTTAGATTCTGATAACAAAAACAGACACAGATACAGGAAAAGGAACAGAAAATAAATGAGAAGGAAAAGGTATAAATAAATAAAATGTCAAAATGTACTGATATAAATAAAAGTAAAAATTGGAATAAATTATGTAACTGCGAATAAGTAAAATGTATGGAATAAATAAATGCCATAAATAAATATAAAAATCTGCAGATACTCCAAATATTTGAGAAAATTAGTGATGCAGATAAGGGTAGTAAAATGCGAGAGCTGCCAAACTGATATAATGCTGGTCATAAAGGGCCCAAAATGGCTGGTACGCTCAGCCGAGGATACTGCTGTAAGCCGTGATCACTACAGGAATGCAGGACCTCTTTAAACTTTTGCTCATACAAGTTTATTTCTCTAAAGGGATTTTGTCTGTGTCCAAACTGTGTCTCTTGGGTTAGGCTTGGTCAGCAACCCTTCCTCCAGCACCTCTTCCAGGAGTTAAGGCTGATCCCCATCACTGGGCCTGCATTCCCGAGGAGCCTTTCCGGTCTTTTGGTGTCTTCTGTCTTCATACAACACAGAGAAAAGCTGAAAAGATTGTTCAAATAAGTTATCTTGGAAAGATTAGTTAGGTGCTGAGATTTACATAACTGTCCCTAGAAGAATAAGTGCACAATGAAGTATATACTGATTAAGCCCCACGTCTGCTACATGCTTCTGGTTGCTTAACATCATCCTGAGGTCCCTGTACACCAGTTGCTGTGGAACTATGAAAAATCGAAAGGACATATAGCTTAAAGGATAGTTAATATGTTTTTCTGTGGGAAAGGGACCCTCATGTTTTTATGACTAGCAGGAGGTTTGGCATTTGAATTACACCCCATCATGGGTGTCGGGAAAAGTTTTTTTGGAGGTCGTCTGTATTACAATTTCCACCATGTGTTATCAGTCCATGATCAGTCCATGATGCATGATACTTTGTGATTTAATACACACATTTTTCTTTGTACATTTTAAATCTTTTAACTGGTGGTATATAGGCCCAGACTCTATGAATAAGCACATACCATGACATTCTTCAACGTGTTTGAAATCAGAATCCTTACAACATTCCAGATGCCCGCTTTAAGTTTGTGTAAGGAATTGACACAGTTGACATGTGTAGAGAAACACACATACATATCCTACTCAGGGCCGCTTTTAAGGTTCTGTAGATGTCGGTGCAAGAATTTGTCATAGGGGCCCGGCTGACCATTTTGTATGTTGTTTAATTAGTGCCAAAACTTGCGCACATAAAAACCTTGCGCGCGTATGTGCTCGCGAGCAGAAAACCCATGCTTGGCGTTACATTAGTGCCAAAAGTTGAACCACGCGCACTTGTGTTAAAAGCAGCCCTGATCTTACATGCATCATGAGCCTCCAGGATCTATTGTATATCGATTTGTGTATTGCATGTATAATATATACATTTGTATTTTATGTATGTTTTGGATGCATTAAGGCTTGTGCAGTTTTTGTTTCCCATGTGGGTAGTGGGACCTATATTTGAAAGTGACTTATTGGGTGTGGTTATTGGGATATTGATATTGTGTATAGTGAAAGCTGAGCTGAGCAGAGAATGTGTTTTTTCTTTTGCAGTTTAAGTTTATGTAAACAGTTTGAGCACAAGGCACAAGCTCTTATGTTGGTTTGGGTTTTTTACTTAGTGTAAATAAATCGTGAACCATCAGCTAAGTCCTCGTCCATCCTTCTGGAGGGGAATTCTACACACTGGGAGGTTCAGATCCGGTGATTTGTAGAGTGCTTTTGCCATAGGGCCTTCTAGCAAGACCCCAACTACTTTGAGAACTCTTATCGCTTTGGATAAAAATCTGTGAAATACATGTAAAACAAACTCAACATGGCCTGTTTCATCCATAGATTCCCCCTAAAGTTGAACTTGGAAGCAACAGACAGACCTCCTGTCTCATCTGCATTTTAATCCTTCCCACTCTCAGTGCTGATGCTTCTCATGTTGTGAGAGAGAGTAGTATGAAGTGCACTTTCTATTTTTAGTTTTCACGATCAGATAAACATGGATAATACATAGCAGCCATGGGGCAGTAAAACAAATGGAAAACTGTCAATCTGGATAGTTATTATCCTTACAATGTCTGCTCTCTCTGGTTTTCAAATATTTACTCTTTTGTTAGAGGATGAAGATGTGGGTTTGTCCCCAACAGTTACAGTCACACTGGCTGTGTGCAGCGAGTTGTTCCTTTCCTTCAATTTTCAGATATGACCGCATAAAATGCGGTGTTGACCAGGGAGGGATTGTTGACCAGGGAGGTTGGAGGGATTGTCCAGGAAGTCTTCTGGATCCTGGAGAGCTGGCTGGCAACCATGGGACATTGAGATGGGGTCCATTCGGACCACAGCGCCTAAGGGTCTTGGAGGGCCAGCAGGGTGCCAAGGGGCCCGCAGGGCCTGAGAGCGCCAAGGAGACAGCTGAGTCAGGGGGCACTGAGGGAAATACAGGGCAGGAGCACATTGGGTGCCAAGGGAACTGCAGGGCTGGAGCAGAAGTGTGCAAAGGTGCTTAGGGAACAGCAGGTGCAGACATAAGGGCACCACGGTTCCTCTCCTCATAGCTGCAGCAGCAGAGGTATCTGTATGAACATTGTCAGGCAGGCTAGAGTCTGGACAGCTGGCACAGATAATGTGACCCATCTCTTTCCCCAAGAGACAGATGCAGGGAACCACAGAGTGAGACTTAAGGCAAGGCCCAGAGGATCCCACTTTAAGTCCTCTGGATCACTCCAATCCAGTCGGCCCAATCCAGTCGGTGTTGCACTGGCGGCAACCAGGGAGTTGGGTGTTGGACTGACAGGTGGACACCAGGGCAATGACTGGGAACAAGATGGGCACCAGCGCAACGACTGGAAGCGAGTCAGGCACCAGGGTGATGACTGCAGCTGAAACAGGCACTGTCGGGACATGACGAGTCAAGGCGTTTGTAGGCAGGGCAGCTGGAGGCATGCAGAATGAAAATGGGACACCTGAATGTCAGCAGGGCACAGCCGGGACAAATGAGGCATGGCAAATCAGCTTCACAACTTTGCAATATGGCCCCTACAAGGTCAGGGACCCTGGTGTGTGGGTGGATCGGCCTTCTCTTAGTCGAAACCCGGAGGGCAGGTGCAGTTGCCCATTCTGGGCTGGGCACTTGGTTTGTGGATGAAGTGGCCCTCTCTGGGCCAGCAGCCTGAAGCGCAGCCTATATCCACCTACTGGGCTGAGCTCAGGGGATGCAGGATGAGTGACTCTGGAAACGTGGGATGAGTGGTGGCTTCCCCTGGGCAGGGCTCTGGAAGCACACTGGCAGCTTCTTCTGGGCAGGGTCCTAGCGGTGCTGGGTCAGGCAAGGAGGCCAGCTTCCTCCATTTCTTCCTCCTGTGGCTAGAAACGGCAGAGGAGTTAAGACTAGGTGCGGGGAGTCTACAGGAGGATCTGCGGCAATCTGCAACGAGCCGGTGGGTGGATCTGCATCAAGCTACGAGAAGCTGGTAAACTACAGGAAACTGGTGCAAGCTGTAGGAAGCTGACGGCTATAGGGTGGATTTACCTCACAGGGAAGCAGTGGGCTCTGGAGAAGCAGCATGCACTGGGACTGCAGCGGGCTCTAAAGAAGTGATGTGCGGCAGAACTGTATAAAAACCTACATTACAGTATTCTTAATGAAATGGTGGAAATCAGTTCTCTCACAATTTGATAGCACCACAAATGAATATCAAAGTTTATATATCAAATGCACAGCAGTACAGCATGCAGCAGTAGATGGGTGTAGTGTAATTTGTGCTAATGAAGTTGCTTTCACCAATCAAAAACTGAAATTCTTTTAATTCTCAAGTAAACTGTGATGCCAACATGACACTGGCAAATATAGTAACTCTATAATCTGGGTTAATTTATTATCCATTCATTTGGAGTTTAGTCAGTATTTTATGACTGCTCTGCCACAACACTGCATAATTTGGCATCCGCTATCATAAATGTACATTGAAGTCTGAGGGTGAAAATTAAGTAACAGTCACACTGGCTCAGTGCGCAAAGTTGTGTTATTCCTTCTATCTATAGATCCAACTACTGATTAAATTACAGTGGTACCTCAGTTCTCGAACTCATTAGAGCTCTAATTTCTTTAATGTCGAACCAACCAATTTGAAAAAGAATAACCTAGAGCTCGATCTGAATCTCAAAAGTGAAACTGTGAACGTGATAGCATCGTGCATGTTTACACTAGCTGAATACATATATGTGAACAGTAAAAATACATTTAGACAACAGCAGAAAGTAACAGTAATTATTATTATATAAAAATATATTAAAAAATAAAGATTTCTTATTAATTATTTTAATATTAATAATAAACTATTTATACATTTAATTACAATAATATTATCGTGCTGAGCGGGACAGAACAGAGACAAAAGCGCAGACGTCAGGGTATTGGGGAATATGGGGTTTAATTACAGGTAATGCAGGCAAAACACAGACGGACAATACAATGACCAGACTGGGGAAACAAACAGATGCGGACGAAATACAGCGGGCTAATGACAACAACCAGAAAGAGCTGATCACATGGGGATTCCACACGGGGTTAATGAGGGGGTGTGGCACAAGGAAGGAGCGGATGATTGGGGTAGGACACATTGTTTTTTTTTTACTTCACACATTGTTTGGATACATTTATTTTCTTACTTTACAAATGACTGTTTTGACAAATGTGCTTAGATGTGTTTAGTACGGTATATGCTCTTCTTGTTTTGTTTGGTTAATTTTGTGTTTAAATGCTAAAAAATATTTAGGTGTAATTTTTTGGGGCCTGAAACAATTCATTGGTTTTCCATTATTACTTAAGGGGAAAATTCAACCATAACTCAAACTTTTTAGGATTCGATCTGGAGTTCTGACTTTTAATGGTTATTTGTAGGGCTAGGCGAGTCTTTAGATTTTTTTGATTAATTTGAATTTACTTTTTAAGACGATTAAATTTTTTTCTTAAATTGAGTTATCCCGATTTTTTAAATAAAAATATTAGATACATTGTAACTGCATTAATGGCAGAATAATTAAGAGGCAATATTGTCCTACCACATGATGGCGCGCGTAATTAACTGCTCACTTGTGAGAGTAGAGCACTCTATGAAGGAACAATATCTATATCATAGACATGGACGGCATGATGTTGTGCTAGAGGTGGGCGATAAATCGTTTTTATCGATTAATTCGAATTTACAGTTCAGGACGATGTGTTTTTATGAAAATCGATTTTATTACCTATTTTACACGTGAGCGCCAAAAGCGAAACTAATGTGAAGCACCATTCTTCACGGGTAAATTAGCGCGGCACACCCAAACACTGTAGGGGTTTACAAACAACATGGCAATGGTTCGGTTTTGCGCCGTCTGACACAGACCAAACAAGTCCTAGTTGCAGAGTTTGTTTTAAAACTGTTGCAACCAAAGGAAACAGCACAACAAATTTATTCCAGCACCTAAAGCAGAGGCACACAGCGGAGAGGGAGAAGTGCAGCACCAAGCAAAATGAAAATAGCCACAGCACCAGCACAACATCAAAAGTTAAGCAAGCAACAGTCTCTGACACGTTGTTGAATTGTGTGCCATATGATAAGAATGGGGCATGGGGGAAGTTAAATCAAGTGTGTTAAATGACGGGAAACCCAAAAATGTGCAGGACTTCGGCCTTCTAGGACTGGAGTCTGACACCTGTGAGCTAGAGGGACAGAAGCTGGGGATGGAAGAAGAAATGTAAAGGGAGAAGATGAAGCTAGGGGATGAAACAGGAAGGGTAGAGGGAAAGAATGAAGCTGGGGAGATGGAAAAGTAAAAGTAGAGGGACACAATGAAGCTGGGGGTAGAAGAAGAAAGGTAGAGGGAGAAAAAGAAGCTGGGGAATGGAAGAGGAAAGGTAAAGGGAATGAATGAAGCTGGGAGATGGAATGTGAAAGGTGGAGGGACAGAAAGAAGCTGGGGATGGAACAGCAGAGGTAGAGGGACAGAATGAAGATAAGGCTATGGAAGAGGAAAGATAGAGGGATATACCCTGAGCAAGGTACCGTCCCCAAGCACTGCTCCCCAGGCACTGAATTAGCTGCCCCCTGCTATGTCACAAAAGTCACATTTGGGTTAAATGCAGAGGACACATTTTGTTGTTGCGCACTGTGTGATTTGCTGTGGTGTGTTAACAATGACCACTGATCACCAAATTCTAATTCCAATTCTAATTCTAACAATGAAGCTGGGGAGATGGAAGAGGAAAGGTAGAAGGACAGAATGGCTGAGAGGCTGGAGGCAGAGGTAAGATGAACAAGAAGAAACAGATGTATAGGGAATGATGCAAAGGGAGAAACTAGTGTGAAAGACAGAAGGAAAAGAAAAATGATGAAGAGGGTTCTCATACAGGAGTGCTCAATCACTGTGCAGATGCATGTTAGCTGTTCCCTCATTAGTTTGTTTCAGATTTTCATTTCTGTTAATATGCTTCAGTCAGAGATGCTGGTTTATGATTGTACAAGATAAATGTAGTTTATGTGTATATGTGGACTTGTATGTGAACATATATGTGATATTACCTTATTGTGTGCTAATTTTTCAAATTTGAGGTAAGGCTTTTATACTATTAGTTGTTCTGTATTTGTCTCTTTGAACTCAGCAAAAAAACTGGAGTATAGTTTTATTTTGAAGTATAGATCATTGACTGTATGAGGCTTTGTGTAAAGCCAGTGCAAGGTATAGCATGGTGCAGATGTGACATGGTAAACTGCTACCTTTGGCAAAAATTTTAAGGGTAGCAATGAGGCATTCTGTAGTGTGCAACTAGTGCAACTAACTATCATCAATTTTAATAGATTCTGCAGCACTAATTTAATGTCAAATGTTGATGTGACCTTGTGCTTCACTAACGGAAATGGTAGCGATTCCTGAAAAGAACAAGATGTAAAACTAAATAGGTCAGGAACATTGAAACACTGTGCTTCTTTTATTTAACTTTTATTTATTTATTTACTTTTACAAAATCCTGCTTCTGCCCTGTAATTCATTGAGAAATTAACTAATCTTCTCAGCACTGTAAGAATAACGTGTGCATGTGTCAGCACAATGTGTATTGGGAGAGCTTACATGCGCTATGATGTGCGGTCCGATTCAGAGACCTGTTTCCATGGTGACGGCCAGCCTTTCTTACACTTGTCAACTTAAGGAAGAGAGAAGGCATTATGGTAAACAGTGTTGTTTTGTATTTACCCATTATCCACAAATGCACAGTGCTAGGGAAAAACACTGCTGTGCTAATGAGCCAAGTCGGAGGATAGCCATAATTCACCTCCCTTCCGTATTTTCCAGCATATTTGGTTGTAGGTGTTATGATAAATAAGTTCATTTGGTTGTTGCTAAATCATGGCTCTTTACATAGAAATCGGACAGGCACCCTTTAAGGCTTGCTGTAGTTGGGGTTTGCATGTTTACTACAGCAGTTAGTCGGTGTTACCATACAGTGTGTGACAAGGTCACATGTACATTACATTTCCTTTATTTTATTGAGCGGAAACCTTAGCATAGTGCTGTGCATCATAGCTGTGGGACCAGGGTTTCAGTCTCGGCCCTCACTCTGTATGATTGGAGTTTGCATCTCCCTGTGTTGCTGTGAGGATTCCTCCAGGTTTTCTCCCCCACAGTCCAAAAAGATGCTAAAGTGATGGAAATGCCAGACAGTAGGTGAGTGTGTGTGTGTCTGTGTGTGTGTGTGCGTGTGTCTGTCTGTCTGTCTGTCTGTGTGTGCCTTGAATCTGTAGCCCCTAGGATAGACCCCAGACCCCTGTGATCCCGAATATAACAAATGGGTATGGAAGATGGATGGAGATGCTGTTGACCAGAGCAACATACAAGTGAGGCAAATACCACATTAGAAGCCTCTCTTAAGGACTCATCTAGACATAAGTGCACTATAGCTAAGTTTCCAAAAATACCCAGACCCATGTGTAAGTCGTACTGGAGCTGCACAATATCTTACAAACAATAATTTACTAAGACAACTATTTAAGTCAACAGACAAAGTGCAACATGAAAAGCTTTCAGGGAAGACTGCCTGAAATTTCACATAGAGCTATCCTGTGAAATTGACATTTGTGACAAGACAGGTTTCCTTACTGTTTTGCTGCTAACATCCAGAAATTTATTGGTCATTGTTTTTAAACAAGATTTCTACTTTCTATTACATATGGATACCATTTACTGTTTTCCTCCATTACCAGTGATTACATGCATGACTGCTGAGACCCATTTCCAATGTGTAGTTAT
>JAABNY020000002.1:17115350-17132016 GCA_015164015.2 Brevimyrus niger | reverse complement strand
GATACCATTTACTGTTTTCCTCCATTACCAGTGATTACATGCATGACTGCTGAGACCCATTTCCAATGTGTAGTTATGTGAATTGTA
The DNA here is from genome assembly GCA_015164015.2 of Brevimyrus niger. Classification (NCBI taxonomy): domain Eukaryota; kingdom Metazoa; phylum Chordata; class Actinopteri; order Osteoglossiformes; family Mormyridae; genus Brevimyrus; species Brevimyrus niger. The sequence goes on along the minus strand of JAABNY020000002.1, from coordinate 17,131,929 downwards.
ATCTTTAAATTGCCTTTACTCCGTATGTGTGCACTGTGTGATGGACAAGCATCCAAAACATGGTGTTTACCTATGATATGTGTCTGGAACAGGGTTCGAGCTCACTGGTATCCTGTGCTATGGCTAATAGAAGGATTTTTCAAGAAGAATGAACTGACATGAACAGTAATATTGCTTTTTTTCCCGGTGATAAATTCATGCAAAAGGGCCATAGGCTGGTACATTTGGCAAACCCTGTTTTAGTAAAAAAGTATACTTTTACTGCCCAATGGCAATATTTTAAGGTTTCCCATTGTTAAACTTTATAATGCAAAATTGGAAAGGGTAACATTTTCCAAATAGAAACTTGGGCTTGAATCAGAATATAAAAAAAAAAACAAAAAAAAAAACTGGATCTTCTGATCCTGTAGACTAAAGCAGCTGAATAGACACCTCACAGTATAGGCTTACTACTTATCTAAACTTATATGTTTAATTTGACATGACTACCGGACAATGGAAAACTGGGGGGACTAAGCCAACATATACTCTTTCCTGTGGCCTGGAGCACTGCTGCTTGGAAAATAATCAACTGGCTCAAGTACAAACCCCAAAAATGTCTGCTTCAGAAAAGAAAATGAAAACAAATGGTGATCAATGGAAAGAGCAAACAAGAAATGAGTGGAGCAGAAGATGCCACAAGCTGGATAGATAACAGCCTTCCCTGGCGAATTGCATTTGGGCAGATTAACATGTTGGAGGTGAAGCTAATGAATGGTTCAGTAATGAGGAACAAAGACTGACGTCCACACCCACCCATAAACATCTCTGCTGTACTCTGATGTGGATGGAACAACCTGGAGCTGAACATACCAAAAACTATGGAGCTGAGAGGGGGGACTTCAGGAGAGGTTTCCGGATCTACGATCTCCAAGGGCTTGAAGTGGGAGACCAACATCATCTCCATCACAAAAAGGCCCGGCAGAGGTTGTACTTCCTGTGTCAGCTGAGAAAGATAAACCTGCCACAGGAGCTACTGATCAAGTTTTATACAGCAATCAGAAAATCTGTTCTCAGCTCATCCACCATAGTCTGGTTCAAAATCAAAAATAGGCTAAAACAAATAGCCCAGCTGCTACTCTTCCTGTGTTCCTTATTTTTTCCAGACTGAACGTAAGAAAATAAAGCCTATCATAGAAGCTACAGATATCCTGCAAGGATTAATAGATTATGTTTCCAGTTAACTAAACACAACAAAACAGATTAAGTGAGATCCTGAAAAGGCTGATTGATGCGATATCATTCTTGGGTTGAAAGGAGCTGACATTTAGGGGACATGATGAGACTGACAATTCTGATAACAAGGAACCATATATAGTTCACAGATGTGCTTTCCAGCTAAGATAGTGTTTTGGTTTTGTTGGTTAATAGTGACAAAAGTGAAGACTTCAGACGCAGACTAAATAGGGCCACATTTGAAATCAGCAACCAATGGAAAATGTCACGGACTACAGTGTGATGAGTGTTGCACGGACATCTTGCTGCTAGTCTGCCGCTTCTCCTGGCATCTTCATTTGTCGTCTTTCTGTTTTCTCTCCCAGTCCACTCACCTTGATAGCTTGTTTCTTGTTTGTACCCATTTGATTTTTCAATATTTTTTCCACTCCATCTGCCTTTCCTGCTTGCTGCTCTGTGCCCGTCTGCTGTTCTTTCTCCCACTGAGACCCTGCACTGCTCCTTCCATGGTCTGCATGATTTTACCCTGCTTGTACCATCTTGCTGCTATACTAACATACCTCCTTAGATTCACACCATCAGAGCGTGTCTATACTTGCTCTTCATGCAGGGTTGCCATCCCCTCTAGTTGGGTAAGTGTCTATTTTCTCACTCCTGTTGGACTTGCTTACTGGGGAGGTAATGTCTGCCCTCTAGTTTATGGGTCATGGTGCTTTATGGTCACCCGAATTGGTTTTTCTTTCTTTGCTCTTGGGTCAGCTTTTGATTAAAGAGCCGACTGCACTAAATTTGTATTTTTCAGCTGAATCTTTACTGTGACATCAGCTTCTTGCTCCCTTGTGACCTGCACCTCCAGCATTCACTGTGCATACATTATACCCCGGCCCAAAGTGGCCAACTGGGATAGTTGGGAAAATTTCCTGGTGAGCTGCTTAGTTATTGTGCCAGTCAGAAACAAAATAGTTTGACAGGTTTAAAAATAAACCCATTGGAAACAAAATAATTTTATGTTTAAAATTCTACAACAGTTTTTGAGAATGTTAACCAGTGAGAGGAAAGCATCTTTATGATTGCTTGAAGGCAGCGCGCAGTTGCAGCAGTGACACAACTAATCGCTTTCTATTGCTGATCGCTGGTAGTTTTTAAAAAGGTGGATGGTACAAAGACACCAGGGTGGACTGAGAAAGTCAGACTGCTTAAACAATCAATATGCTGTTTATCTATCCATCTTCTGTAACTGCTTGTCCTACTCAGGGTCATGGGGGGGGGGGGGGGGGCTGGAGCCTACAGGGAGCAGGCAGGATAACAACCCAGGATGGGGCACCACCCATCAAAGGGCACACTCACACAGCATTCACTCACACCGCATTCACTCACACACCATTCAATCACACACTATTCACTCACACAGCATCCACTCACAGCATTCACTCACAGCATTCACTCACACAGCATTCACTCACACAGCATTCACTCACACAGCATTCACTCACAGAGCATTAACTCACACACCATTCACTCACACCACATTCACTCACACACCATTCACTCACACAGCATTCAATCACACAGCATTCACTCACACAGCATTACCTCACACACCATTCACTCACAGAGCATTCAATCACAGAGCATTCACTCACACACCATTCACTCACACACCATTCACTCACACATGCACATCTATGAGCAATCTGCCAACTCCAAGTAACCTCAGCATATTGTTGAACTGTGTGTGTGTGTGGGGGGGGACTGTAGTACCCAGAGGAAACCCCATGATGACACGAGGAGAACATGTAAACTTCGCACACAGAACCCTAGCAGGAGACTTAAACCTTGGTTCCAGAGGTGTGAGGCCACAATGCTAACGAATGAACCACCATGTCAATTTAGTTTTCCTGCTTCTTGTTAGTAATGTCAGTAATGGCCTAAATTTATCAGGATAATAAGACTTAAACTGTGGAATCATTTATCAAAGTTCCCCCGGAATGAAGGCAAAATGACCTGGAATTGGGTATAAAACTCCCGGGTTGAAAATTAGTCCGACTCCATGCCTGGTTACACAGCTACTGAACTTTGCCTCTGTCACTCCAATTACATGGCCTTTTATCCCAAAGCTACCAATCTTTTTACCAGTTTGCCACGAAGAACATGCGTGTGGATGAAAGAATGGATGAATAACATCTGCTGGTCTGGATGAATGTTCGCCCTACTGCTCCTCCCAGACACTGTGCTGCAGGGGCCGTGCAAAGACCTTTAGAGGGACAGATGCTCAAAATCTAAAAAGGGGCACATGGATCAAGATGTCAGAATGCCAACTACATCATAACCTGCTGAACCGTAACAAGTGATATTCAAAGAGAATGCAAAATGGAATCACAAACCACTTCATATTTTATGATTAGCTACACCTTGGTAGAGTTGGTCATCTATCAAAATGCATTATTGAAATTATTATTTGAAGGTTACTGTCAGGGTTGCAAACTACTCTTGAAGCTGTCTGAGGACAGGATTAGCTGGAGTGCCTGGACATTGCTGTTTCCTGTCAGTTTGTACTGGGGGCTGAAGCAGGCAGGAATGGATACCAAAGAGCACTGTTGTAAGGCTGTTCAGTACTGTATGTAATATATAATGAAACAAATACTAAAAATAACACATTTTAGCTGAATTTTGTTATTAAAATAGACACACTGATACTAATAAATAAATCTTTGTACTGCAGATTGAATAATGAATATTGAATACCTTCATTAAAAAAACAACCTATTACACAAAATGATGAGACACAATCTAGTTTTATTACATTAAGCAAAAACTGTTTCATATGATACAGCATAACAGTCATGGAGCTAACTAGTCTAAAATGTATTGCTGGTTGGCTACTATGCTGCTATATGATTTCCTGACTGCTTTGAAACTCTCAACCTCACGCAGTAGCCATCTCTGTGTGATGTGCGCAGATAGTTCACTTGTTCACTTGCTTCAGATATTGTAACGGCTCAGATTTGAATTTCAGCCGCAGTCGTGAAATTCACAAGCACGTGTGAGCTGTTGGTTGTGTGCTTCATTTCAATTCGCTAATGGAGCCTTCATCCAAAGAGGAGAAGGAATGCACAAACCGATGGCGTAACAAACCCATGGCAACCGGCAACTTCACCCTTCAGCTTATGGATGGCAGCGAGATGGGCATTTTATAGTTTGTATATTACTCGATGGTAAATTTCTTTTTGATAAAGCCAATGACAGGCACAAAAAAACCTTGGCAAAAAGGGCTACATGGCCATTGTGGGCAGCTGCATGAGTGTCTAAAGCAGCCCCCTCTGCACGGCCATACACCATTATGTATGGTGATTTCATCGACTTGCACAGTTACTCCTACATCTCCTCCAGCTCCTCCCCTGCTGTTGCTGTCTTGCCTTTAAATATCTATTTGCGTAATAATGAGTTACCTCTGCTTGCGGAACGTCTTTGCAGATAACAAGATTGACTTTCTCCTTCTCACTGAAGTGTGGCAACAGCCTGGTGAATTCATCACTACACTGACCTATGCTGTCTTTAGAGTATCTCTCTTTAATACTACTCCGCTCCACTGTTATACTGCTGCTTTATCACCATTCTAACTGCTATTTCCTTTTCTAACTCCCTCAGTTACTTACTCTTATTGCTTCCTCATGTCTACTGCTGTGTGGTGACTTATATCCATGTTCACCAACCTAAATGTCATCTGACTACCAAAGGTATCTCCCTGCTCGATTGTTTTCACCCCATGTTAGTTTTCCGACTCACCTCAAACACTATATCATGACCTAGTCTGCTCTTTGTTTATGCATGTTGAGCATCTCAAATGTTCAGCAGCATGTGGCTCAGCCTCTGCTTGTTTCCTAGTCCTGTTCCTTGGTTGTATTATTCCTGGGTTACTTTAGTTTTTCCTTTATTTTTTCTATTTTTTTTGCCCCCTGGTGGTCCCATTATTTTGTGCATTTCTCCAGTATGTTCAGCTTGTTAAAGGGATCCCTTTAAGACATGTTGGCCTTAGAAGATTTACGTTGGTGTCAGCTATGTAAATGTGACATAAAAACATATTTTTATTTTTAGTAAAGGTTTTAGAAAATTCTTTCGGTCGTAGGCCGCCATTGTTGTTTGCATTTCAATGCATTCTGGGTAGTGACGTCACATGGTTGCTCCATCCTTGGCCTAATTCACTTGACAGTAAAGCGAGATGAAGGCGCCTTCCGTTCAGCCTTTTCAGATTGAGCCCGAGCGTACTGTAAATCAGGAGGACAACGTGGAAGACAGCACTCAAACTTTAAATGAAAATGAAGAGGGTCAGAGAGGTGATGAAGCGGGAGTGGGGCAAAATCGATGGTGTCTGTGTGGCAACTGCTTGTCAACTGCCGACCGAGAGAGAGAGAGAGAGAGTTTGTTGTAAAGAGCTCCGCTTTCTGTCAGCAGCTGTCCAGGTTAAGCATATACATCAAACTATCCCATTATAACATATTCAATATAAATGTTATGCTCATCTACCGTCATTTGATTTATGAAAATATACAGTAAAACGCTATAACAAGATACTCTGGTTATTTACGGACATTCCGTGTATCACAGCACACGAGAACTTTGACGCAGTTTGCCTCGAGATGTTTTATGGGCTGCCCTCGTCAGCCTCCTCGACTGGAAGAGTGCGGGTCTACTGAATCGAACCCAGGTCATTAGTAGGCTAGTGCACATGTTTGTTCTCTAGATTTGTTACACGTTTTATATCGTGCTTTATATGTATTTAACATTCTGCTTAAACACATTTATGTAACTTTGAATAATGATGCATAACTGTGTTTGGAGGTGGCTGGTCTGTGTGCACACTAACCGTGCTAAGCTGCTAATGCTAATGTCCGTCCCACAGAAATGCACTGGCCGGTACAAACTTTTATGAGCCTCTACAGCACAAGCCAATTTATTACGGGCTTGGCCTTTGAAATGAATGGGGCCGAAGGCAAACATTATTAGGGACACCTTCATACTGGCCACTGTATTAGGAAAGCCTGCACTTACATGCCACTTTATTATGGGCCCCATTGAAATTATATAGAGCATTCACACACACGCGTGCACATGGCCACATACTGTACAGACATTAGCATTAGCAGCTTAGCACGGTTAGTATATTTTCATAAATCAAATGACGACGGTAGATGAGTATAAACTTTATATTGAATACGTTATAATACGATAGTTTGATGTATATGCTTAACCTGGAATTTTATGTCACATTTACATAGCTGACACCAACATTAATCTTCTAAGACCAACATGTCTTACTAGTTGGGGATCCCTTTAGTAAACCCCTTTGTCTCGGAACCAACAGTGAGTCAACTCTCTTCCCATCTGCACCACGCCCTGCCATGACAGAATCACTGACTAACAAATGGAGTGAGGCAGGCACTTAAATACACTGGTCAGGTCATGGGGGTAGCAGCCTGAGCAGGGATGTCTAGACCTCCATCTCCCCAGCCATATTCTTCAGCTCCAACGGGGGGTCACCCGAGAGATATAATCTCTCCAGCGAGTCCTTAGTTTGCCCCACGGTCTCCTCCTGGTTGGACACCTCTCCAGGGAGGCATCCTAGATTAATGTCTTAACTACCTCAACTGGCACCTTTCAATACAGAGGAGCAGCATCTCTGCTTTGAGCTCCTCCCCAATGTCCGGGCTCCTCACCCTGAGGTTGAGCCCAGACATTCTGCAAGGGAAACTTATTTCTGCTGCTTGTGTCTGCAGTCTCAGTCTTTTAGTCACTGCCCAGAGCTCTTGACCATGGGAGAGGGTAGAAATGTAGATCGCCCAGTGAACCAACAGCTTTGCTTTCTGACTCAGCTCTTTCTCTACTACGACAGAATAGTACAGCATGAATGAATGAATGAATCTTTATTGTTATACATAAAACACAATGAAATTGGATGTAGCCCTTTCAGTGCAAATTTGGCATAAATAAATAAACAGTGCTTAAATACAGAGAGAAAAATTCAGCACTATAACGCAATAAAATTACACAAAAATTGTATTATGCATAAACTTAAAGTGCAGCACAAGACTACCTTCATTCAATCAGCGCCAAATGTGTTCACAATGCCTAGTCAGAATTCAGAATGCGTATGGCCATTGGGTAAAAGCTGTTTTTAAATCTGTTTGTACATGAGTTGAGAGACAACTCAGTTACAGCATCTACATAACTTCTTCAGGCAGTAAGTCATCCCCAACCTGGGTTGGTAATCCAGTTCTTTTTTAGTTCAGAACCAAGACCTAGGAGTTGCTGATAATCACAGTAGTGAAATTCTTATTTGCTTAACTCCAAGATTGTTTTGACAGGTGACATATGTTTCACGAAATAAAGCATTAAACCTTAAGCATTCTACTTTTAACAATAATCATAAATAACACTAAATTAATAAATTAACAATTACTTAAGTCACGGCATGGCCCATGCGGCACCCTAGACTAGCAATCTTGTGGGTCGTTTTTACTTGTTCATACCATGCTAACCTAACAGTATCCTTGATAGCATTCCTTACCCCCTACATGGCAACTGCCTGGCAGCCCCACATCACAGTGTCACAGTGAAAATCAACTGGCGTGCCCTCAGAAGTTGGCACCCCACATCACATAGCTGTTCTGTACAGTGTGAGTGCTTTTAGGGTCACCCTATAACGCCTAGCTGTTCTGGGCTGGCACTGCAGACAGTGTGAATACAAGCAAATCCATTTCAACTTGTCTCAGATGGTGTGTGTCATGTGCAAATGACATCAGCTGACTAAGTCAGTGCCCCTATGTATTGCGTACAGCATTGACCTGCCCTGGTGCCAGGTGGTAGTCAAATGAATAAATAAGTCAGTATTTACATATGTAAACTGTACAGTGGGAGAACATATGGGGTTGGACATGTATATTTTAAGTAGGCTGTGGTTATGCATAAACACTGTCCTCAAAATGACTCTGTAATATGACCCTGATTCAGAATCCTGCACCCGCTAACCATACTGTGAGGAGCGTGAAGGAGAAAACACGACGACACGCTCCATCAAGGATTCAGACGTGTATGTGAATGTGTGTCGAGGTGGTTATCTAATGGCTACCTTACATGTACTATTAGAGCATTTAAGTCATTTATTTAAACTTTATTTTACCAGGTAAATTAACTGAAAACCAGTTCTCACTGCTTTATGTGATATTCGGGAGAAATAGCAGAGAACTTCCTGGTCCTGGGATACAAACGTCATACAAACGTCATGTTCTTCAGCCAATAAGGGCAAATTTGCGTCGTCACAGAGGCTGTTCCAGTTTGTTCAGCCAGTGGAGAGGTGCTGTATGATCTGTCTTAAGTCGTCTTGCTCTTGCAAGGTATTTGTACCATGTGACATGGTGACGTGTGACAACGTTTTGCAGGGCTGGACAAAAAATCGAAACAATATAAAAAAAATGAGGTTTAAAATCTTGTCCGACATCAACGTCATAAAAGAGGCGTGTTTCTGACGCGAAGTAACGTTTTCATCCTAGCTCCGACTTTGAGAGAAATAATCGAACAGGGTAAGGTACCCCCGACATACTGAACACACTGTGATGATGATAATTCGTACACGGTAGTCAAATAATTAGATATTTTTGCTTATATGTTATTTTTGCAGGCTACAATACTGTTTTGATTGACCTGCTATGCACCCGTGTGTAAAATGAATTACCCCCCCACACACCCGCCCGTAAAATTCCAGAACATTAAAATCCTCCCGTTTCAGCAACTATCTGCCCGTACCCGTCGGGTACCCACAGGAACCCAACCTAGTGCAGTATTTGCCCTGATTATTACCCAAAATGCCCAGGGTAATAATCTGTTTCTCAGCCTTTCTGTGCTGTCCTTCAGGCAGTTTCTCTGACCTCAGCACAGAGAGGAAGACATTGCTGGGGTGGCTAGGTTACTTAATTATCTTTTTGGCCATGGACTTACACCAACATATGTAGATGTAGATGTTCTGGGAGCTGGGGAGTGTCTGTACAATTAAGCGTTCAGCTGACGGCAGAACTTTCTGCACAGCCTTGTCATCCTGCTGTGTGCTGTTCCCAAACGAGGCAGTGACAGCTGTGGACTGAAAATCACAACAGGCTTCTTAGTTTCTCAAAAGACTCGAAGCATTATGTTCTTATCCTTCTTCTTACTGTGGAAGTGCTAATTAATATAAGAATAGTTAAAAAAATAGTAGACAATAAAATAGTTGTTAATTCTTCAGTTCTGTTATTGTGATACATGATCTATGTAACTAAATTTAGGAACTGAACCATTTAGGTTCTCAGTTCCCAGTAACTGCAGTACACTGGTGTTGCGTATTTGACTAACTGTGAAGGTCAAAGGCAAGATTTTGGATGTTTTGCTGGTGCATGTTTTTCCACTGTAATTTTCCTGATTTATTCCACCCAATATATCACCCTGAAGAGTAACACAAATGGAAATACAGCAAATGAAGGATTTTCTTTGTATCTGGGATCCCAGTGGATATGAGTGACATGTACTAGTAAGGAAAGCAAAAAGATTAATCAGTGTTTTACATATCTGTATTGTAATACATTGTTATATATACAGAATAATGTCTACTTATTACATTACATCTACTTATTACAATAGGGCAGTGTGGGCATGGGTGGCTATGTGCAATGGTGGCTTAATGGTTAGGGAAGTATAGAATAGTCTTCCTGCTAGTGTAGCGGAAGCTAAAATCCTGGGTTCCTTTAAATCAGAGCTGGAACTCTGAGCTATTAGTTAAGTTCCCCCCAAACGAGCTTGATGGGCCGAATGGCCTCCTCTCGTTTGTAAATTGCTTATGTTCTTATGGAAGTGCACCCCTAGGAAAGCACCCCTGAGGTACCCTGAGCAAAGTACCACCCCCAAGCACTGCTCCCTGGGTGCTGAATTAGCTCCCCCCTGCTATGTCACATCTTTGTTAAATGCAAAGGACACCTTTTGTTGTGCTGTGGTGTGTCAATGATGGCCACTGATCACCAAATTTACAAAAAAATGGAAAAAGGGAACAGAAAGGAAGAGGTGTGGTGTCATTAGGAGTAGCTGAACGTATATTTGGGTATTGTCAGCATAGTAGTGATAGTTAATATTCTGTTTTCTCATTATATTATCTAGGGGCAGCATGTAGAGCAATGATCCCTGTGACACTGAAGACAGAGTGCTGTTATTAGGCACATGATATATTGTGCAGAGAGATATATATTTGTTGATTTCAATTAGTCAAATAAGATTTAAGCCACTTCAGCAAACATACAACCCAACATCAAATTCAAGTCTATGTAATAGAGTACAGTGATCAACTGTGTCAAAGGCCAAACTAAGGCCCAGAAGCAAGAGCACAGTCACATTGCAAGCATCAGATGCCATTGTCATGTCATCTATAAATCCATTTTAGGCAGTTTCAGTGCTGTGTCCTTGATGGAGGCCCGAGAAAAATCTACCGTATATGTTTTGTGTGTACAAGAATGACTGAAATTGATTGACAGACAGAGGCCTGTATCATGAACCTGGATGTCTTGCTTAGGTCTGGAACACATTGTCTGCATGGAATGAGTGGCAGTTTTGGTGTGGAACCGCTGCAGTGTGAATCCATGCGTTTGTCCACACTCCCACATTGCTGGCGCGGCGCTACTACTGCTAGCCCTATCTTTCTACATCGAGCTTACCTTTGATAATGGACATCAATAGTACAATGCTGAGCTATGTCAATAACATAATTATTTCCATATAGCTTGTACCAAAATTATTGCATTCTATAATCCTTCAACATTTATCGGGGGACTTGTTTTGGCATGGAATGGGGAAATGCTTTACATTGGAGGGGAAAGTAAGAAACTTCATGGTGTGTGGGGGGTGGTAATAGGCTTTAAGAATGAGGGGGAGGTGTGAAACAACTGGGCCTATGACAGTTAAAAAAAATTGGCCAGTCAACCAGTTTAATTTAGGAAGTGGTCATGTGATTTTTTTTTTTTACTGTCATTCAGTGAGAGAGAGTGTACCTAACAACTGCTGCTCTTTACATAATGTTCAGGTAACTTATTGACATAATTTAATGATAGTCTACACTGGGGTTTCTGCCCTGACTTCAGCACCTGTCCAATTCTGGCCTTCGTGCCTCCTTCCCATTTGACCAGCAGGTGTAGCTGGCCATACTGTTCGCCATCTTGTCTCTTGCCCTTCATCCCCAGTGTGCTCTCCTGGTTTCCCAGTCCACCGTATGACTCAATGTACTGAGTGTGTAGCTGCATTCTTCTATCATGGGTTCAAGTCTGGCTAATGACCAGCTTTATCTCTTTCTATTTGAGCTTCTTTTCTCCAGTGTTTTCTTTACTTTTGAGTTTCTTGTTCTAGGTTTGTCCTCCTTGCGCTCTGTTCCGGTTTTATGTCGTACTTTGTTTTCTTCTTTATTGTCCTAGTGTAGTATTTCCTTATGTTCCCTTTGTTTCAGGTTAGGAATTTCCTTTTGCTGTCTTGTAGGTTACTTCTCTGTTAGTCTCCTAGTTAGTTGTATAGTTTTCCTTGCTTGTTTTGGCCCCTCGTGGTCATGTTAGCTTTGATTGTTTTCCCCAGTGTTTTCTGTTTCTTTAATTAACTGTCTCTTTTTGCTGAGAACCACTGACCTCCCATGTGAAAAATAGGAGCCATGCCATGTTTCTAAATGACAAGCTGCTGCCCGAGTGGAGAATATCATGCAGGTGCTGTAGTTGGTATAATCTATAACCATCTTTGTTTGCCAGAGAGCTGTGGGAATTAATTAAGACATTGCTTCATATGAAAATATACACTTGTAGGAAATATTAGCTCAGGTAAATTTTAATATCTCCACCAATATAGTTTGAAATTAATTAAATTTTAATTCATTATTATTTAATCATGATTATTAATTAATCGTTAGGCCGAATGGTTGGTTCCTTCAAACTCAACTGCGAATCCCCGTGAGTCTGTTAATGTGAGACTTACATGGGACTCACTAATTACCAGTATCACTTAATAACCTGGGTTAGGAGGCTCGTCCAGCGAGCTGCATCACCAGGTAATGTAAACGATTGGTAGGGAAGCTCCTCTCACGGCCGATGAAAGAGAATCCTGCGATATTTCAGGCGAGTTTGTAGTTTCAGAGCTTAGTAGCCAGATCGCATCGAGGCAGGGACTATTGTAAGCACTCAGTGAACAGAGGCTGAAGTTACGTAAAAGACATGCATTTATTTCTAGCTAACACTACAACTACCACAAGACAGACGTTACACTTGACATAAACAACAAACACAAACTAATGGAATAGAAGCAAACAGAATGTAAATATGGAAATGCAATGACCAGATGTTAATGGGTAACCCTAGAAGGGAAATACTATACTGTCCTGCAAAACAAGCACAGTTTGTAGAAACATGATGTCATATGGCAGGTTAACAGAGCAACTTAGGTTGTTAGAATTAAAGGAAGTTGGTTTACTTGGTTACAGAGTGTGGGAGGGAGTCTTGGCAGTTGGTTGCAGAGGCTGATGAGCTGAGGAAATGATCGGAGCCCCTTGGATTCTCTCTCCTTGAAAAGCTTTAAGGTGAAAGGGTTTGTCTTGGGGTTGCCATTCTATGTTGGGTGGCAGGCTTTCACTGGCAGGATTCAGGTCTCCAGTACTGGACTTCATGATGGTCTGGCGATTTCTTGAGGGCTTCTCCTGGGCCTCTCTAGGCTGCTCCTCTCTGCTCTTCTCCTGGGCTGATCTCTTCTTTGTTCTGAGGTGCCAGGTTTTATGCTCTGATGTTCATGAATAGGAATGATTGATCGCTGTCCAGTATTGATAATGTACACATGAATTTTTTAAATTCTGTTCTTTTAATGCAGAATAGTAGTACCGCGATAGGATGCCATCTGTGCAATAAGTCCATTTGTGAAATTTTCTCACTACTAAATATTCCATGGTCAACTGCTAGTGGTATTATAACAAAATGGAAGCAATTGGGAACAACAGCAATTCAGCCACAAAGTGGTAGGCCACATAAAATCCCAGAGCGTGGACAACGCTGAGGCGCACAGTGGTCAGAAGTCACCGACTGTCTGCAGAGTCAATAGCTACAAACCTCCAAACTTCACGTGGCCTTCAGATTAGCTGAAGAACAATGCATAGAGAACTTAATGGAATACGTTTCTTTGGCTGAGCAGTTGCACCCAAGTCTTACATCACCAAGTGCAATGTAAAGCGTCAGATGCAGTGATGTAAAGCACGCTGCCACTGGACTCTAGAGCAGTGGAGACGTGTACTTTGGAGTGAGGAATCACACTATTCTGTCTGGAAATCGGATGGACGACTCTGGGTTTGGCAATTGCCAGGAGAACAGTACTTGCCTGACTGAATTGTGCCAAGTGTTAAGTTTGGTGGAGGAAGGATTATGGCTTGGGGTTGTTTTTCAGGCGTTGGACTCGGCCCCTTAGTTCCAGTATAAGGAACTCTTAAAGCTGCAGCATTCAAAGCCATTTTAGACAATTTCATGCTCCAAATTTTGTGAGAACAATTTGGGGACGGTCCCTTCCTTTTCTAACATGACTATGCAGCAGTGCACAAAACAAGGTCCATAAGGACATGGGTGAGCGAGTCTGGTGTGGAGGAACTTGACCGGCCTGCACAGAGCCCTGACTTCAAACCGACAAAACACCTTTGAGATGAATTATAACGGGGACTGTGAGCCAGGCCTTCTCGTCCAACATGGTCATGGAAGAATGGTCAAAACTGACCATAAACATACTGCTAAATCCTAGCCTAAGAGCATCTTTAGGCCTTTAAGCAAGGCCCTTAATTCCCAGCTACCCTGGGTGCTCCTATGGGTGGCTGGCCTTTTTGGCCAGTTTGCTCTCACCTTCAGAGGGCAAGTTGGGGGAGGCATAAAGAGAACTTCCCCAAGGGAAAATTAGAGCAGAATGCCGTAATGGGAATTATGGAATGTGGAATACACACTGCTAGTGTTAAATCACCTGTATTGGGGAATTAAAGAGAGGCATGGGGTGGAATTCCCCTTTAAATAAACCCCAGTACTGAACGTCCCAGAATGCATACAGAGATGCTGCACTGGAGCAGAGGCCACTGCCTGAGGTCACATGTAGCTCAGGTTAAATGGGGCTGGAAGCTTTGCAGAAGGGCTGATGTTACATAGAACAGTGTTTCCCAACCCAGTCCTCGGGGAACCCTGGACAGTCGACATTTTTGCTTCCTCTCAGCTCCCAGAGCACGTGTACCAGTCATTCGGTGTTCCTGATTGGCTGGAAGATGGGAGGGAGCAAAAACGTGGACTGCAGGGGTTCCCTGGGGACTGCGTTGGAAAACACTGACATAGATCAGTACAATGACAGTACAATGACAGTACAATGACAGTAATCAGTACTACAAACCATTTGTAAAAAATGTGCTAAATTCCTGTCCACCGGAACAGGACATAAGACGACTAACAATAATAACATAATACAGTGGTACCTCAGAACTCGAATATAATCCATTCAGAACTCTGAATCAAATCCTTAAAATTTTGAGTTGTGATCGAATTTTCCCCATAATAAATAATGGAAAACTAATTAATTGGTTCCTGGCCCCAAATTTTATCTAAATATTTTTATTTTTTTTATTTTTTTTTAGCATTTAAACACAAAATGAACCAGATAAAACAATAAGAGCATATACTGTACTAAACACATCTAAGCACATTTGTCAAAACAGTAACTTGTAAAGTAAAATGTATCCAAACAATGTGTAATGTTAAAAAAAATGATGTGTCCTGCACCGATCGGTCGCTCCTTCCATGTGCCACGCCCCCTTGTTAACCCCGTGTGGAATCCCCATGTGATCAGCTGTTTCTGATTATTGTCATTAGTCCTCTGTAATTCGTCCACGTTTCAGTTTGTTTCCCCAGCCCGGTCATTGTATTGTCCGTCCGCATTTTGCCGACCTTACCTGTAATTAAACCCCATATTCCCCGATACCCTGACATCTGCGCCTTTTTCTCCGTTCTGTCCCGTCCCCACTTAGCAAAATATTATTATAATTAAACATATTAATGGTTTATTATTATTATTATTAAAATAATTTATAAGAAATCTTTGTTTTTAAATGGGTTTTATTATATAATAATAATTACTGTTACTGTCTAAATATATGTATTCAGGTAGTGTAACCATGCTATCACAGCAAATGTGAGACTGAGACTGAAGCGTTACCCTATGTTTCTGCTGAGATATATGCCATGTGACTCATTTCTCCGCATATACAAGTTATCTTAGATCGGCGTTCACGGTTCGATTTCTGAGATTCAGATCGAGTTCTAGGTTTATTTTTTTTCAATCTGGTTGGTTCGACTTTTAGAAAATTCAAGTTCGAACAGAATAAATATGGTATGTACATTATACAAGCATAGCAGCAGACAACAGTGCACATCTAGAAATACTACAGCTTTGGAGTTGTATTGGGATCAGTGCAGTGTCACTGACAGTTCAGAAATCTTATGGCAGTGAGGATTAAACTGTTCCCTACATCCCCTCCAACTGCGTTTTGCTGTAATTAATGGTAAGATTGTTGTAAGACGCGTGTCTGCGTTGAATTCAGCTGCTTGCCAGAGAGGAGGCGGGTGATAAGTGGCAGTGCAGGGTCGCTGGAGGACGCCATGATGCTGCTTGGTTTCCGGGGGTAGCATGTAGTGAAGAGAGCAGTGTGCCCATTACTGTGAGCCTCTCTGTGCAGAGAAGGTGCTGTATAAGGATGTGATGCGCACTATGAGGATGGACTTTACAGCATAACCGAAGAAGTTAGTCAGGGATGTTGTGGACGCACTTTATGAGAAATCTGTAACCACCGAAGAAAATGCTTCTAGATCATCAAATTTCCCAGTTAGGGTGACCACCTAATCCATGTCAGGGGGGACACTGAGCTACTAAGGTTTTACAAACTACTTTAAAAGTGAAGGGCTCCTTTGCTTAATTAGTTCAATTCTTTTACTGGTGTGTTTCCTTGATCGAAAGACTCATCCAAGCTTTTTTACATTAACATTAATGACACATGCGTGATTATAGGAAACTGACCAATCAGCACACAGCAAGAACACAATGCTAAAGTGAAACCCAGGTCTTATTAAGTATAATGGCAGTTTACCAACCCTGTAATAGCTCATAGTGTCCCCCTTGACATGGACTAGGTGGTCACCCTATTCCCGGTGCAAGGAATTAAAGCAGTACTGCGGCTTTTTCTCCGATGCAGGATCCAAGAGTAAGCAGTATGCGTCTTTGTGCATGCAGAGTGTAGCAGGGCTACTAGTGGGGCAGGAGATGT
>JAABNY020000002.1:17102688-17113284 GCA_015164015.2 Brevimyrus niger | reverse complement strand
TTCCGGGATAGGCTCCGGACCCCCCGCGACCCAGTAGGATAAGCGGTTTGGAAAATGGATGGATGGATGGATGGTTTCTGTTTCCTTGGTTAGTTCTTAGCTTCCCTGTTTTGCTCCTTTAAGTTTATTAGTTTCACCTGTGCCCCGTTTCCCTGGTTCTTTGTTAATTAGCCTCACCTGCCCTGGGTTAGTCTTGTTACCCCTTAGTATTTTAGTTCCTGCTTCTGTTCATTTCTGTAGTGGTTCATTGTCGTTGATTGTTGTTTGATTGTTCTGATTGTATTGAGATATTTCTGAGGTTAAATTTATGTTCTAATTTCCTGCCCAGTTTTGTTATTTAGTCTTGGTTAATCCTAGAGATGGCAATTTTGAATCATCAAAACAATTTCGAAACATTCGAAACAAACAATGTTTCACAATGGTTCGAAAAGTTTCGAAACACTAGCTGTGCACAGCCTTCTAGCAAAAACTGAAACTGCAGCTATAGCAAATACGGCAATACCTTTTGCGGCAAGTTTCGAAGCTCGAACTGTTAAATATGTGCATAATACAATATAATCACTTTTTGATTACTTTCATATTCTATCATAGGTATCCTATATCTTAAATTAGCATGTGATAACTTTTTGCCAACCATAATTTAACTAGTACGAATCATAAAAACGTTAGATTATTCATGTCTCCTAATTGTGTATAGTCGCGAGACCTCTCTTGCACTAATATCAGTCTGCACGTCCACTTTAGTGGCCACTGTAATGGCCACTGTAATGGAGTATATTTAGCCTCTGGCTCATTTCATCATGCTGTGCTAAAAATGCTACTAGGGATTATCGTTGCTCGAACCCATCAGACAACTGCAGTGGCGGAGCTAGACTTTTATTAAAGGGGAGGCCAAGGGGCGAGCAAGGGGTCCATATACATGTTTGGCAGAAACACCATAAGAAACACTATTTAAGTTTTCTGTTTATTTCATGTAGTTAGCTATTACTAAATTAAAACAGACTAATTAAATTAAAGAATCTAGGCAGCTAATTAAACCCTCACATTACAGTATAGTGAAGTTGATTCAAAGCTTTAATATGACATGCATAGTCTGGTTGCATGCAATAGAATACTAATGACTGGTTCTCCACATATGCACTTATACAGACTTTAAGCAAGGGCTGGCTTTGCCAAAATAATAAAACAACACTATAGTTCAGCATGTGCACTAAAACATACATACGTACAAAGACACTGTCTAAAAGACGATCGATATCAGCATGAGCAGGGCTCGTGGCTAATTTGAACGAGACATGGAGCAGACAGTGTGCAATGCTTTCATGCTGCTATTTTTTATGTACTGCAAGTGTGCAACCACCTTTCATTAGGAAGGTAATATAGTGTAATATGTTATGAATACCTGCTTAACCCCTGCTGTTATCAATACTCCGGGTGTGTTTTGGATCATGTAGGAGCGCGTGCCACTGCCAGAGCTTTTAGCCAATGACATGTCAGTAAGCAGTGTGCACAGGGTACTGCTGTGTCGGGATGCCTTCAGGTGCTCTCAGAAATTACAGTTTTCCTCTCAAATGTTAATCCTAGAGATGGCAATTTTGAATCATCAAAACAATTTCGAAACAAACAATGTTTCACAATGGTTCGAAAAGTTTCGAAACACTAGCTGTGCACAGCCTTCTAGCAAAAACTGAAACTGCAGCTATAGCAAATACGGCAATACCTTTTGCGGCAAGTTTCGAAGCTCGAACTGTTAAATATGTGCATAATACAATATAATCACTTTTTGATTACTTTCATATTCTATCATAGGTATCCTATATCTTAAATTAGCATGTGATAACTTTTTGCCAACCATAATTTAACTAGTACGAATCATAAAAACGTTAGATTATTCATGTCTCCTAATTGTGTATAGTCGCGAGACCTCTCTTGCACTAATATCAGTCTGCACGTCCACTTTAGTGGCCACTGTAATGGCCACTGTAATGGAGTATATTTAGCCTCTGGCTCATTTCATCATGCTGTGCTAAAAATGCTACTAGGGATTATCGTTGCTCGAACCCATCAGACAACTGCAGTGGCGGAGCTAGACTTTTATTAAAGGGGAGGCCAAGGGGCGAGCAAGGGGTCCATATACATGTTTGGCAGAAACACCATAAGAAACACTATTTAAGTTTTCTGTTTATTTCATGTAGTTAGCTATTACTAAATTAAAACAGACTAATTAAATTAAAGAATCTAGGCAGCTAATTAAACCCTCACATTACAGTATAGTGAAGTTGATTCAAAGCTTTAATATGACATGCATAGTCTGGTTGCATGCAATAGAATACTAATGACTGGTTCTCCACATATGCACTTATACAGACTTTAAGCAAGGGCTGGCTTTGCCAAAATAATAAAACAACACTATAGTTCAGCATGTGCACTAAAACATACATACGTACAAAGACACTGTCTAAAAGACGATCGATATCAGCATGAGCAGGGCTCGTGGCTAATTTGAACGAGACATGGAGCAGACAGTGTGCAATGCTTTCATGCTGCTATTTTTTATGTACTGCAAGTGTGCAACCACCTTTCATTAGGAAGGTAATATAGTGTAATATGTTATGAATACCTGCTTAACCCCTGCTGTTATCAATACTCCGGGTGTGTTTTGGATCATGTAGGAGCGCGTGCCACTGCCAGAGCTTTTAGCCAATGACATGTCAGTAAGCAGCGTGCACAGGGTACTGCTGTGTCGGGATGCCTTCAGGTGCTCTCAGAAATTACAGTTTTCCTCTCAAATGTTTGCCCAATCTCCTCATTGGTATGTTTTAATGTTTACCATTCCCAGCGGGGTGGCACTGGGGATGGCAAGGGCTCTGTTGGGTGTGGCAATTGCCACCCCTTTGGCTTCACCCCTGGACAACTGGTGACCGACATCACACTTTCTCCAGATGTTACACATCCATAGCCATAATACATCAGGAAGCGTCCTCTTTTGTTATAATACAATCCGGTGCTTTGTGTTCTACTTGCACACAATTAATTTGCAGATGATTATTATTCTCATCTTTAAATCTTCACGTTTAGTCTCACATTCTGCTCCTCATGATTTTACATTCATTTGTACACTACGTACTTTAAACCCACTGCAGTATGTTTACTTTGCTCACACTATGTGTAAAGCCTTTGTATCTTGTCTGTTTGACATTATGTGAATTATTTGCATGTTTGTATGCAGCAGAATTTCTCCTAGTCAATACAGTCAATAAAAACCTAAATTGGGTCTTATATCATTTATAGAGTTTATTTGTTCCCATGGTTGTGTATTGTTAAAACATAATATCTGTATTTGCACACCATCCGAGCATTGAGTGTGCATAGTAATTAATTTGCTACTGAGATTAGAATACTCATCCTATCTAGGTTTGTGTATGTTGAGCAGGTTACAGAAATGGTTTAGTTATAATTAATTTGTAAAGAATAGAACAGTGCAAAAATGCAGTTTCAGATGACAGTTTTAAAGGTTTTTATTAAAAAACAGACTTTTTTCCATGGTTTGGGGCTTTAGTCGGTTCCTCCTCTTGTCTGTTATCTGAAGTCAAGTGGCACCTGTTCAAAAGACACTTTGCAAAGAAGGGAAAAACTTCATTAACTGGCCAGCTTTTGAAAACACTCTTTCACATGGCACAGACGTTGCTGGAATAGCCAGGAACACCTGTGCCAGCTAGTTCAGGTGGGGGAAGACCCTGGAGTTCTGCTCCCAGTAAGTAATTGGGCTTCTCTTTTATCCAGATATCCATCAGCTAAGAAACGCTGAACTTCCACTATGGCATCTGCTTTAGGGTTTTGCTGTCTTCTTACATGGTGAACTTTCTGGCCAAAAACCTGCCAGACCTTGTGTAAAGTTGACAGAAGAAAGAAGGTAATGCCTGTATTTGTTTAAACAAAAACTATGATAAATTAGAATTTAGTGATCAGTGTCAACACACCACAGCACACAGTGTGCAACAACAAAATGTGACCTCTGCCTTTGACCCATATGTGATTTTTGTGACATAGCAGGGGGCAGCTAATTCAGCGCCTGGGGAGCAGTGCTTGGGGATGGTACCTTGCTCAGGGTAACTCAGTGGTGACTTCCTGGTGGGGGATTCAAACCTGCAACCTTTCAATTACAAGTGTGCTTCCCTAACCATCAAGCCACCACTGCCCTTGTTTACTACACAAAGTAATAAAAATAAACCTTTGCTTGTTCTGGCTGTCTGCTGGGTCCAGGAGTTGGGTCATCTGCTACTGGGCGTGCCATTGCTGGTGGTGGATGGGGTACTTTAATCAACTTTGCACATTCTGCAGTGACATATGTTTGGGCCTCCTAGACTTTTGCTTGGTTGTCAAATGCAAGAGTTTTGAACCTTGGATCCAGAAATGTTGCTGCCTGTATGCAGTGGACATTTTCAGGAGATGGGCTGGCTCTTAGATTGTCCAGCAGTTTCTGTTCCAGAGTCACTGCTAATGGATGTGAACGTTCATCCAACTGCGACATTAGTGCATGTTGCAGGTTCCTGAAGAGTGGAAGGACTTTTAAAAGAAGACATTATCATCATCATCAAATGCTGAATGCATATAGCTGTTACACTTTGTACTGTGCATTTCACAAAGTTATATGTACAGACATGGACAAACACACCTTAGAGCAGGTTACAGTTGTCTCTGCTGACAGTTCTTGTGTGACCTCAAAAAAACAGACAGCACTTGGAAAGACTGACTGATTATGTCAAGTTAGTCACTGGACAGAGGAGTGATGTCTGTCCTCAGATTTGTCAGAGCAGCTCCAACAGGCTCTTTTTAGTCATAGAGACGCTGAAACATTAAATAAGTGCTGTTCCAGCGTGTCTCTACCTCCTGGAGCAGTTTGTGCTGTGGCCTTCCAAGCTGTCCTTGGACACGAGCCAGCCTCTCCTTTGCAGTTGTGCTTGACTTAAACAGTCCAACGATTTTTCTTGCCTTTTCCCAGACAAGAGCCAGGCCATGAGTGTCTTCTATGGCCTTCTTTGTAATCAAATTCAGTGTGTGGGCAAAACATGAAATATGAGTTCTTCTTCATCAGCTGGGACACTTTATCATATTGGCTGCATTGTCTCTTATAATACGTCTTATTTTCCCTTGGAAGCCCCTTTCAGATATGAGCTTTTCCTTTGCTTCTTTGAGGTTTTCTGAAGTATGTGCCTGGGGGAACTTAGTTACACCCAGTAATCTGTTTGCTAGCTTCCCCTTTTCACTGAAATGGCATGTGACAGCCATGAAAGCATCCATGTTGACTGAGGTCCACATGTCAGTAGTGAGGCTCACACAACCAACATTCCTTAATTCCTCCTTAACCTTCTCCTGCTTTTCTTTATACCTTTCCTCAACCATCTGCTTCAGTGTATTTCTGCTTGGAAGTGTGTACATGGGGTCCAATTTTCCAACAAAAGCACCGAACCCCTCTTCCTCCACCACAGAAAATGTCTGACAGTCCTTCACAATCATTCCAACCAGTGCCTCATCTAGCTCCTTTTTCCTGGCTGTACAATAAACATAAAAACAATTCTGAAGCAATATGACATTTTATGACTATCTTTCAATGTTTCACTGTCAGTTTAACAATGTTACTGCATATAATGCTTGCACTTGTCATATAAACCAAAGAACATTGCACTATACCACTACTAGGCTATACAAAGTTGTTCAAACAACCACTGAATTGAACAAGCTCAGTGCTGGACATACATATAGTTGTGGAGCAGCAGCAGGCCTTGCTGGAGTGGAAATGCCAGCAGCATTGTCTACATCACCACTCTGTGCACTTAGATCCACTGAATGTTTAGACCGCGGGCGTCTAACCATAAAAGAGGTGTTGTTGTAGTATTTTAACACTACACTGCACTCTCTACACTTCACCTCAGCCATGGATATTAAATCAAAGTAATCCCAGGCCCTAGACCAAGGTCTCTTTACACCTCTTCCCTCCATTGATCCCTATTTTTATCTAAATGTAATCTACCTCTATCTCAGTATGTACCTGCAGCTATTTATTTTGTCTATGCTGGCAATGTTAATATATGTATATGTAATCTATGTCTATGAGTACTGAGTAGCTGTTTGATTTATGTTTCTAACTGAATCTAAGCAAAACCTTGATATTACACCTACTATACAGTAACTATATGTCCCTCGCTATACTTATGCCTAAATCACACTAACTGCTAACCTGTTTTACTAATACAATTGGATTTCAAATAACAATAATCCCCAAACTACTCGCTCAAATCAACAATGCCACAAACACCCAACATGCACTGTTTTTTTCTGGGGGTTTTTATAGGTTTTTCCTCTAACCATGAACAATGACATGGCGGTCACGTGACTGCTGTTTCATACATTTCTCAAACTCCGTATCGAGAGTGGCTATCACTCTATCCTCCAATCCTTGGGAAGTTGAGGACATTGCAGAGTGTCTTTGACTAGTGCTACTCCTGAAGGGGAGATTCGACCGGTTGTCTGATTCCTCAGCCACCGACTCCCCGTCTCTCCTAGTAGAGCCACACACAGAAAGAAGGGTAGTGGCCCGCTACTATTTGTCCCACTGGTTTAAAATGGCAGAGACAGATAAAGCGAGCTACTCCTCCTACAGCATCTATGTCCTGGAGTCCTGCCTAGTGTTACACTCCAGTCTAGGGTTGGAGCCTAACAGGAGGGATTGGGAATGACAAGACAACCAGAGCTAGGAGAAGGGAACAGGGGGCCAAAGGGAGTCTTTTTTATACGTTTTTAAATAGTTTTTCACAGACACTGTACAAACACTAGGTGTAAAGAACATCAGGAGTGACAAAGGCCAAAGAAACAAACAAAACACATCTAACGAAAACCACCCGAATATAAGCTAATCATAAGTGAACACAAAAAGTGTTAAATGAAACAACAATGCCTAAACCTCCCTATCCAAACAAACAATAATCCCCAAGTTAACGAATAAACAAAAAGGCAGACACTCCTTACACACACCTAGTGGAACACACAAACAAACAGCCGAGGTGAAGATATCCAGAGGGTTGATCAAAGAGGCGAAGTCAAAGAACAGGCGAGAGTTTAAAACCAAGCAGTCAGTCAAAACTAGGGCAAGGTACAATAAGGGATGAGGAGAAAATCAGAAGTCAAGAACAAAACAGTCATACACAAGCAGATACAAAAAGCAAAGTGAACGAAGAGCGAGCTAGTAGGCAAGAAGCAAGTAGCGGGTAGACGAAGGGACGAAGCAGCAATCTCTTCAGCCGATGAACCGGAAACTGCCCCAAAGGCGAGGGAGGTGGGGTCAGGTCCAAAGGGCGGAGTTAAGGAAGCGGTTGACCAATCAGCGATTGGGCAGGAAGTCCAAGGAACCTGTACAGTAGGCATCCACCTGCACTTACAGCATGTAACACTTAGGGCACATACCCCAAACTTACGGCACATAACACTAGCCTACAGAGAACCACTGTGAGACTACCTCCTCTCTGTTAATGTTTTACTCACTGCTAGCCATTTTTCCAGAGGCCTCCCTTGATACAGCTGATTCCAGCTGAGGAGAGGCCGCTGTTCCACCAACACCTGACTTGGAAGAGGCTACTCCACAAGCACCTGACCCCTAAGAGGCTGTCGCTACTCCACTAGCATCTGACCCAAAGGAGGCCGCTGCTGTTCCCTTAGTGTCCGGCACAGAAAAAGATGCTATTCCACTAGCTATTCCAGTCCCACCCTCCAGGAATGGTCATCCATCTTCCACAGTCGGGTGTTACGTTATCGTCCCCTTGGCCTGGTACTCCTTCTATGTCTTGCCTAAGGTCCCCGCCATGCTGTGCCTGTTGCCAGAGGGTCCCAGCCCTTTGTTGCCCAGGAACACTATTCCGTCCTCATCCCTGCTCCTGCCGTGCAGTCCCCAGCAGTCATGCCTGCTCCTATCTGCCTACATTTAGCTGTCCACCCACATGGCACCTGCCCAGCCTGTTTTTGTCGTCTTGTTGGCCTCTGGCTAGCCAGATGCTGCCACTGCGCAAGCCTGTGGCCGTCCAGCCTGCTCGCCTCCCTGCTTGTCCATGACTGTCACCGCCTCATCAGCTCCTGTCTGCTCGCCTGCCTGCTCACCCATGGTTGTCACCCCATCAGCTCCTGCCTGCTAGCCTGCTGCCATCACCGTCCCATCAGTTCCTGCCTGTTTACCTGACTGCTCACCTAAGGCTGTCGTTGCCTTGTCAGCTCCCGTCTGCACATCTCTGGATGTCTTGCTGGCCTGCCTCTGCCGAACTATGCCCCCCTCACTGGCTTCCATCTGCTTAGCCTTTGTTTGGGATCCCAACTCGGAGGAGTCAGAATCCCCTCCCCATAGCCCTTACTGGTGTTTTCGGGGTGCCCCAGGAGGGGGTTGATGGGGGAGGTATGCCTGGTTGTCATCTGGTTTGGTCCTGCCTCTCCAGCCACCACCCTGCATGCAATACTTCAGAGACCACCGGCTTGGAGAAATCAAGCCAGGACAATTTAGTGTGGGTCTTTCTGGGTATTGCCTTGAGTCCAGCTCCGTGGGTCCCCATCCAACCCCCGCATCTCACCTCCCCAAGGCTCAGTAAGGGCCACTGACATCGAGAAAGATCCAAAAATGTGGCCTGCCAAGTCTCTGTTTCCCAAAAGCGGAGGCTGGGACATACCATCCATGCCAGCTGTACCATTCCTGCCCTGCCATCCCCTCAAGCTCTTCTCACCCCAGTTCCTGCACTAGTCTCGGCTCTGGTCCAGTAGGTTGCCCATTGCCCTTGAATCCTGACCAGGCTGTGGCGCCTCCCTGTCTTGCAGTCTCGATGGTGCCCCCTGTCCTGCAGTCTAGGTGACACCTTCTTATGCCTATCATGCAGGCCTTCCCTGACCGGCAGGCCCAGAGACACCTTCCACATACTTCCCTCGGTACTATCAGGTAAATGGTAAATGGACTGCATTTATATAGCGCTTTTAACCAAAGCTTGCTTACCATGCAAGGTGCTTACCAGCTCACCGGGAGCAATTTGGGGTTCAGTGTCTTGCTCAAGGACACTTCAATGGGGACAGGAGGATCCTGCAATGCTCGAACCTGCAACCCTCCGGTTGCCAAACGGTAGCACTACCTCCTGCACCACCATCACAGGTCCCACTGGACTGTCACTCCTAGTAGAACAGCACACAGAACCACCGCAGAAAGAAGAGGATAGGCCTGCTACTATTGATCCCGCTGGTTTGAAATGTCAGACCCCTAAGAAGATACTTGCTCTGGGACCAACAACCAGAACCCTGGGGTACTTTAGAAGCCCCAGTCAGGCCTTGTTCACTCTTCCACCTCAGTATCTGCGTTTTTACCGTGTCTCACCTTGTTTTTCCCCTAGTGTGCACCCTGTTCTGTCATCTTGCCCTGGCCTGTTTCCCCCATGGTCCACACTTGTGTCCTTGTCACTGTCCTGTGGTTTCTCCACATTGTATAGTCTGTTGGGCCTTCACTCTGGCCTCCTTGATGCGCCCAGAGTGCCCATGTTTGTGGGGGGGATGTACTGTCACGTCCAATCTTGCCCTGCATGTCTGATCCCTGTGTTTCCCTCAGGCCTGACTCCAAACCAGCTGTCTTGTTAGTCTTACGTCATGTTCCTGCCCTCTTGTTAACCCCCTGAGTGTGCTGTGCCTGTAATCTAAAGATCGTAGGTTCAAACCCAGCCTATCTAGAACGTGAATAGTGATCTTCAACTGAGAGCTGTTCTACATGCTCCCGATGCAAGTAAAACAAAGAAAGTTGATGCGTTTTGCTTTTTTGCCTATTTAACCTAATTTAAAAAACTTTAATACTTCCGACAATGGAAGTTTTGAAAAGAAGACAGATTAAATTACATGATTCTACATAATTTCAGCGAGATATAAACTGAAATAAACAAGAAAGATACACGGTCAACGATGCCCTCGTCCCGGGTGTTAATAATAGTCACTGCATCATATTTATCACTTTCTATATTTGTATGGTCACAGTTTTTCATTTTTCATTCCATCTACCAATGAATTGTGAATGGGATTTTATTGTTGCTACTTTTCTTGCGTTTCAAACTGCCTTTCCTAAGTGATGCGTGTGGGGGTGCATGACATTACAGACTGATGGACTATTGACAGTATGCAAACTACTACAGGTGTGAGGACACCTATCTCATCAATATTCATTGTGAAGGCCACTGATTTTGAAAAAAAAAAAAAAAAGTTCTAACACTTTAGTCATCAAACAACATACAATTTAAATATGTCTCTTCCAACTATGTGTAGCCAACCCCTGTGTATATAAGCTTCAGAGCTCAAAGGTCTATATTCTATAATTGTCACACTGCGTGAGCGGCGAGTAAGCAGGAGAGCGGAGAGCAGCCAGGTAGACCGGTAGACTGGGGTTTATTGGGAGCACGGGAACCAACATAGATGAACATCCACGCACATCAATGACCGATCTGACGAGAACTAACATAGGCGTGGACTAAATACACTGGACAAGGCAAAACAATGAGAAACAGGTGATAACAATCGGGCAAAACAAGAGGTAATGAG
>JAABNY020000002.1:17086960-17097249 GCA_015164015.2 Brevimyrus niger | reverse complement strand
TGTTAGTCCAGCTGTTTGTTTTCAAGCTTTATGCAAAACCCATGTTAGTGCAGCTTTATTCTGCAAAATAGCTCAATGTTATTTAGCTTAATATTAGTTGTCATTCTCCACACTTTCTTCAGACACATCTTGCCATAGTTGTCATTGATGGGTGGTAGAACAATCCCAGTAAAACACTGTTTTGACCACGCACTGCAGAGCCTTGTGGTCAGATACAGTTGAGTCCCTTGACAAACTAATGCAGTTAAAATTCTCTCTATTGTGTAACTGTAGAAATTTCTGAGGAGCAGTCTGTGCAGGTTTTTTTATTCAACCTTCATTAAGCATCTTGCATAGGGCATTCTTGGGGGAGGAAATATGGAGGAACCATGAGTGGTCATGTTGTTTTGCTGCTGTCGAGGCAGAGCTCATGTTCTGTGTATCAATCCACTAGAAGTCCCACTTCCTTTCTGTAGTCATTGTCATGGATTAGACCCACCAACATTGTGTCATTGGTGAATTTCATAATTGTATTTGTCTCCTGCTTGGCAGTACAATCGTGGGTGAACAAGAATTGAAGTAATGGACTGAGTACACAGCTCTGTGTTTCAGTGTTCAGGATCACTGTTCTTAGAGATGTGTCTTGTCCTGACAATCTGTAGTCTGTCAGTGAGAAAATGCAACATCCAGTTACATATGTTACATATGTAATTCAGCAGGCTCAGAGTTTTTTGACGAGCTTCGAAAGTATGATTATATCAAGTGCTGAACTGAAATCGATGAATAACAGCCATACATATGCATTTTAATTTGAAGTTAGTGACACATGCAGTAGGAAGGTGTGACTCAAGAATCAACATTTTTTTTTATACATCTTCAGATGTGCACTGAAATACTTGAGCCACTTATGGTACTACACATATTGTATATACAAATGCAAAAAAGAATGTGCAAAATCAACAATATAAAGCACAATACAATACTGTACAATAAAAATATAAAGCCAAGAATCACTTTTTTAATTTAATGTTTATGAATCTAAAGCAAGTGGCTTTATTTTGAGAAGGTGCTATTTTTGTTTCTAATGTCTGAATCATCTTTTTTCCTGTGTAGCCCTAGTCCTAGTACTTTATTGTAACTCTCACCTGTTTCTTGTTATTCATAGTTCCTAATGCTTCATTGATTGTCATGGTTCACCCGTCCCTTGTTTAGTCCTCATTATCCATGTGTACTGTATATGCTTCTGCCCTTGCCCAGTTCCTCAGTAGGGTGTCATTTGTGCTGCAGTCAGAGATGGCAATTTCAAATCATCAAAACAGTTTCAATACATTTGACAACCAGTGTTTCGGAATGCTCTGTAACATTTCAAGACACTGGCTGTGCACAGCAAAACCTTGTTGCCAGTTTTGAGTCACAAAGCTCGAATGTGCGTAATAAAATATAATTTCATTTTGATTTATTTTATCTGTCACAGATTGCCTATATCTGATTTTTTTTTACCAACCTTAAACACGAGTACGAATCATAAAAAAATTACATAATTGTTTTATTCTTGTGTATGGACTCATTCTTGCACTAATATCAATGGCTTAGAAGAGAATGCTAGCAAAATTGTTCAGTGGCCGCTATCACAGAGCATATTTAGCCACTGGCTCAAGATGATCTTATGCTAAAAAGGGATTATTCCTGCCTGCTGCCATCAGACAGTTGGTGAGAAACATCACACCTTCTCTTGACGGTCCACAGCCATAACACGGCAGGATGCATCGTTCTTTTCATTTTTGTTACAATACAATCTGGTGCCTTATGTTCCAGCTGCACATCATTTATTTGCACATTATTATTTTCTTTAACTGTTTATTTTTTGTCTCATTTTGTTCCTCAAGATTCTTTTATCCATTTTTCTACTGTTTACTTGGCTTGCACTACAGTATTTTTGATTCTTAGTTGTTTTTGTAACGGTTCCTCGGATGGGCGGGGCTATATGGAATCTGATTTGTGCCAAAATGATTACGTAAAACGTTTTTTGACATCAAGCAAAAACAAGGCTTCGAGAAGAAAAAAAAATGAACTGAAGCAAAATAAATGTCAGCTCAAAAGTAAAATTTATAACTTGCAAACACGATTGGTCTTTAGATAATGTTTTCCTTTGTTTAGGTTGCCGGCTTTCTCGCTTGCTCTTCCTGACTTTTTGCTTACAATTCTGACACAAACTTTTTTTTCAGGGGCGCGTCCCCATTGGCTAATACAGAACACAGGCATTTTTAAGTGACTGATTTCTACTGAATCTGACAAGATTAACAAAGTGCAAATGTTGATGTTTGTGCTGCACTATACATTTTATTGTGTATTAAAAATTATAAGTGAAGAGTTCAAAATTATGTGTTAAAATTTTTACTTTTGTGATGACATTTCTTTTGTTTCAGTTTTTTTGTTGTTCTCAAAGCCTTGTTTTTGCTTGATGTCAAGAAAGTTTTGCTTGATAATGGCAAAAATCTGATTCCAAAGGGCTACAGCTTGCTTAGGCTGTATTAGGCTCCAAGGCTCAGTTGGAAGACGGTTTTTTTTTTTGGTAATGGAGGTAGTGTGTGGTTGCTGGTGGGCAATGGCTAGTTTGACCAGGGTCAAGTAAGACAGCCTGGCAGACCTATGCCTTTTTGTTCTTGTTTTGCTCAGGTTTGTTTGACATTATGATTATTGGGTTTATCCTGTTGTTGCCTGCATGGTTTTTTTAAGAAAAGAAAAATAAAACAGAATTTTTTGTGGGAAACCTTTCCATCCACTCCGCCGCTGACTATGCTGCCACACTCCCCTTGTCTGTTGCCTGAAATGAAATGGCACTTGTTTAAAAGATACTTTGAAAAGGGGAATAAACTTTAATAATTTCATTACCTGGCCAGCTTTTGGAAACACTCCTTCACGTGGCACATTTGTTGCTGGAATAGCCAGGAACGCCTGTGCCAGCTTCCACTGGTGTGGAATGACCCTGCAGCTCTGCTTCCAGTATGCAGTTGGGTTTACGCCTCTATCCAAATATCCACCAGCTAAGAAATGCTGAACTTCATTGCACCGGCTGTAGCATCTTCTTACCTGGCAAAGATTCTGGTTAAACTTGGCAGAAAAAAAGGTAACATCGGTATTTGTTTGTAGGAAACGTATGACAAATGAAACAAGCTAATAAAACTATACCTTTGTTGGTTCCGCTGTGTACTGGGTCTTGGTGCAAGGTTATAATTT
The DNA here is from genome assembly GCA_015164015.2 of Brevimyrus niger. Taxonomy (NCBI): domain Eukaryota; kingdom Metazoa; phylum Chordata; class Actinopteri; order Osteoglossiformes; family Mormyridae; genus Brevimyrus; species Brevimyrus niger. The sequence continues at coordinate 17,094,033 of JAABNY020000002.1, read as the reverse complement.
ACTGCTGGGTTTACTGTTGGTGGTGGAGGGGGCACTTTGATCAGTTTTCCATATTTTGTGGTAAAATATCGCTGTGCTTCCTGTGCATTGCTTGGTTATTAAGTGCAAGACTTTTGAAATTTGAATCCAGAAATGTTGCTGCCTGAAGGCACTGGACATTTTCAGGCAATGGCTCGGCTCTTAATTTGTCCAGCAGTTTTTGTCCCAGAGGCCCTGCCAGTGGATGTGAATTGTCAGTCAACTGCAACCTCGCGGCACGTTGCAGGTTCTTAGCGAGTGGTATGACCTTAAAAACAGCAACATTAAATGCTGAATGCATTGAGCTGTTGCACTTTGCACTATGCATTTCATTAGGTCATATGTACAGACGTGTACAAATATGCCTTAGAGCGGGTTACAGTAGTCTCCGCTTACCATTCTTGTGTGACCTTGAAAAAAACTTGGAGAGACTGACTGATTGTTTCATCTTTGTCACTGGACAGAGGAGAAAGGTCTGTGTTCAGATTTGTCAGAGCAGCTCCAACAGGCTCCCTCTAGTCACAGAGACACTGACACAATAAGTGCTGCTTGTCCTGCAGTTTTCCAAGATGCCCTTAAACACAAGCCAGTATCTCCTTTGCAGTTGTGCTTGATTCAAACACTTTTTTTTTTTTTTGCTTTTTTTTCAGACAAAAGCCAGGCCTGGAGTGTCTTTTATGTAGACATTCCCACAAGAGGAAATAACATTCTACTGTACACTAAACCTTGGGAAAGGCTGAGGGAAGCACTATCTAAATGCAGCCTAACTTATGTACCTGTGCCTGCCCTGGGGGATACAAAGCAGTGCCCCACCCCCAATTGGACTTTAACATCACATCTCTTAGTTTCTGCTGCACATGCCCGCAAATACACAGCTCCTCAGCAACAACTGTAAAGGTATAGCCTGTGCTGAAGAGGTGCTTTAAGGTTGCTTTGAATGCACTGACTGGGATGTATAAAGAGGCAGCCACATTGGAGGCCTCACTCAGATTTGAGCTTTTCCTCTCCTTCTTTCTTCTTCTTTGTTGCACCCAGTAATCTGCATGCTGGCTTCCCCCTTTCACTGAAATGGCAGGTGACCGCATGAAGCGTCCATGTTGACTGAGGTCCACATGCCAGAAGTAAGGCTCACACAACCAACATTCTTTAATTCCTGCTTTTCTTTATACTTTTCCTCCACATTTCTATCTGCCTCTGTGTATTTCGACCCGGTAATGTGTATACAGGTTCTAATTTTCCAAAGAAAAGCACGGAACTCTTCTTCCTCTACCATAAAAAAATGGCTGACAGTCCTTTACAATCATGTCAACTAGTGCGTCATCCAGCTCCTTTATTTCTGGCTGTTCAATAAAGACTAAATTTGAATATGCAGCAATATGAATTTTATACGTCTGTTTTTCAATGTTCCACAGCAGGTCTTCCCCGAGTGGAAATGCAAGCAACTTTGTCTACATTTACACTCTGTGCACTTGGATCAACCAAATGTTTAGACCGCAGCTGTCTAAACACAGAAGAGGTGTTGTTATAGTGTTTTAACTCTACTCTACCCTCTCTGCACTTAATTAGTAATTTCAAAGTAATTCCAGGCCCTGGACCTAAGTCTTGGTGCTTCTTCCCTCCATTGACGCCTATTACCAGGGTTTGAATTACACAGTGGCTTTCAGGTGAGCCCTATGTTCCGTTGTTTGGCATGACTTCCCAAGTCACATGCACACACACATATATAAGTGCACGACAATACGATCCAGAACAAGGTTATTGCAAAAAGATTCTGCTATTACTATACTGCAAGCAGTTGATACCATGAGTAAGATTTCATACAGGCATAAAAGACTCAGGGGAGGCTTTCAAGGGAACTCATGTCCCTTTCCGGGGAGCTGAGCTCTCCTTAGTTCTCCCGCCATTCAAACCATGCTTATTACTATCTAGATGGTAAATGGTAAATGGACTGCATTCTATATAGCGCTTTTCTACTCCTACGAGTACTCAAAGCGCTTTACAATTTATGCCTCACATTCACCCATCCACACTCACATCCACACACCGGTGGCAGAGGCTGCCATGCAAGGTGCCCACCAGCTCACCGGGAGCAATATGGGGTTCAGTGTTTTGCTCAAGGACACTTCGATGGGGTCAGGAGGACCCAGGGCTCAAACCTGCAACCCTCCGGTTGCACTACCTCCTGCACCCATCACCCCTCATAGAGCCTACCTCTATCTCAATATGTACCTGAGCCTATTTTCCTTTGTATAAATGTGTTAGAAATGTTAATATATGTAAATGTGATTTATGTGTGTATGCATAATCAAGCTTTGCAATGTATGTTTCAAATCGAATCTAATGAACATCTACCTATACCTAAATCGCACTAATAACCTGTTTCATTAATATAATTGGATTTCAAATATTAATAATCACCAAACTATTTGCTCAAACCAACAATGATGCAAACAGAAACCAGAAAGAAAAGTAAATGCAGTAAACGATGGAGAAGAAGACTTTCACATGTATTATTAGAGAAATCAGAACAGAAAAGTGAATGGACTCACATTAAAGGTACGCAAGCGGTACACCATATTTAAACTGGATTCAGGTGAAGAAGTTCATATCATTTCAGAGAAAGAGTTTAACCGTCTGCAACCTATTCCCAAGTGACATCCAGCCAGGGTGAAAGTTACAGCATTTGGAGGTGCAAATACCAAAGGGAAGGGGGAATGTATTGATAAGGTCTGAGAGGCCACAGAGTTCCAAAAGGTGCAAACTTTTATTCTGTTCTCTCACAGAAGTGCACAAATACAAAGTATAATCACCTAAAACAGGCTAGCAGACCCTGGATCCATAGCAACCTCTCCCTTTTAGCACATTTCCCAGGGTTTGCATAGATAATTGTCCCTCCCCTTGGGACAATTAATCTAACTGTTATCATCCTCAATAGAATATATCCCAAATACACAGTTCTAAAATATACTATTCAAATTTCTTAATTTCTTCATAAAAATATTCTTCATATAAAAGATAGCCATGACATCATCATCATCATTATGTTTACAACTTAATAATAATTGGCCAACATTTTATAAACCTAACATGCGGTAACTTATAACAAGATTGTCACGGTCCAATCTGTGACAGACACATATTAAAACAAAGACCACCATTTGACATTTGATGTGGTAGGAAAAGTTCTATAATCAATTATTGGGCTGTCAGCATGTGAGAGATGGAAGGAGAGCTCAAGGTGGGGGACCAGGTGGAAACAGAGACGTGATGCAAGAATACAGGGATGTATTTAAAGGTCTTGGGTGTCTTCCAGGAGAACGTACTATACAAGTAGAAAAAAAAAGCATACAGTAAAACCTGTCATTCGTTCATGAAGAAAAGAACCGTTTGCTCTCCTGGAGCAGCTGAAAGGAGAGCTGGATAAAATTGAGAAGTTGAATGTGATAGAGATAGTAGTTGAGCCAACTGAATGGATGAGCTCTTTTATTATAGATTAAAGTGTGTTGGATGTGTACAGGACACCTCAGTCTTTAAAACATTTTAAATTACCAGCAAAAAAAGGAATTATATCACAATATGCAGATACCAAATACATAGGGAGGTTGCTGGGATGTGCGGGAGTGGTGTAGACGCTGTGTACACTTGTGTTGTGTTGTGTGCCTGTTGAAGCGGCTCTCTGGAATTATTTTGGAAGTATATTTGCGTGTATTTGAGTGTTTGTCTGCCAGTACAGTTACGTGGGTGGTTGCTGTTTCACTTTTATTCACGTTTTTCTCTGTTTGCACGAGTACTTGTCTGTCTTTGTTAACTGACAGTGTTATCAATAGCTGTGGGTGCCGCGCGAGCGGCTTTTCTGTCCACGTACCTTCATATTAAACACCCACGGGGTATTATTGTCTAACATCAGTAACATTAACTCAGAAAGGACAGTTGCTCCTGAGCTTTCCTCAGTCACCAGTCAGGGCCGGGAGGACATTACTGGTTAGCCTGCTTTGAGGGGGTTTTTTGTGGTTTTTCGGTCTCCCTTGAGCAACTTTGCTTTATTTTAGTTAAACGTGGTTCAGCAGGAAGTTAGTCTCGGGTAGGTAATTGTTAATTTGGTTATTCTAAAATTATCTCTGACCCTATCGGATACTTTAAAAAGTTACGTTTTAATGCAAATCTTTATTTAGTGTTTTATTGTACTTGGCATTTTATTATATTATGTATACATTAATTAAACAAGTAAAAGTTAAATATGCTATAGAAATATACTGGGCTGGGAGTCAAGGACGGGGTCATACTCAGCGAGTTAATTATAGGGCCAGCTCAGTGTTGTGTTTGCAAGATGTTTGCCCTTCTGGATGGTTGCGTCTGTCGGACTTCATCTGCGAGCGAGTTAACACGCCTTTTAGGGAGACTACGTCACAAGTGGGGAGGGAGGAGAATGATGAACAGGTAGGTCGAGAAAGCTGGGTGAACGTAGGTCATAGACATAGAAAAGGGCTTACACAATTCACTGAGTGACGGTGTCTAACCGCTTTCAGGTGCTTCCAGCTTTAGAGACTGGGGCCCCTTGGGCACCGAGGAGCCGCCTACCCCCAGGAGGAGGGAGGTTGTGGTAGTAGGGGATTCAATTATCAGAGGTGTAGATAGTTATGTGTGCAGCCATGATAGAGGGTCCCGTACGGTGTCTTGCCTGCCTGGTGCCCAGGTAGGGGACCTTCCGGATCGAGTAGACAGGTTTTTGGCCCCAGCTGGGTGGATCCAGTGGTCGTGGTGAATGTTGGCACCAATGACATTGGAAAGGGCAGGAGAGCTGACCTGCAGGATAAAGTTATAGAAGTCGTGAATAAGCTTAGAAGCAGAACAACCACCTTGGTTGTCGTTTCCTAGATTCAGTTTTTCCTGGAGCCAGGTATAAAGTCCTCTTGCACTTGCAACAATGTGCTTTTAAAAAATCCCTAAGCCTCTTCAACTGTTTTGTTATTTCAAGTTTCTGTCTCACCGTTAAAGTTAGCCTTCCTAACATTGTATACTTTTAATTTCGACTTTGCTCTCCTGATACTAAAATTAACCTCGAACTTAACCATGTTATAATCACTACCCCCCTCCTGGAGCCAACAACTTATCGTGGTGGAGGGGTTTGCATGTTCCAAAGATCCCAGGAGCTAACTTGCCCCTGGTAGGGTCACCCAAGGCAAACAGGTTCTGGGTGAGGAACCAGATGAAGTGCGGCTCAAAAGACCCCTTATAATAACAAAAATATTGGAACCACGGTTTCCCTTGCCCCGATGCGGGTCACCAGGGCCCCCCCCTGGAGCCAGCCCTGGGGGTGGGGCTCGATGGCCAGCACCTGGTGGCCAGGCCTGCACCCATGGGGCCTGGCTGAGCACAGCCCGAACAAGGCACGTGGGTCCCCCTTCCAATAGGCTCACCACCCATAGGAGGCGCAATAGGGGTTGGGTGCGTTGTGAAGCTGGGCGGTGGCCACAGGCAGAGACCTTGGCAGTCCGATCCTCGGCTGCAGAAGCTGGCTCTTGGGACATGGAATGTCACCTCTCTGATGGGGAAGGAGCCTGAGCTGTGAGCTGTACTTTACAAGCAGTTACTGAAACTTGATGATTGAATGATTATTATACTGAGGTTTGTTAAGTCTTTTGCATGCCTCTCAGAAGCCGAGCAGTGGGGCTGAGTCTCTCTCTCAGAAGCGTATCAGCCCAGTGCCGCCCTCACGAGGGCAGCTCATGCCACACGTCATCCTTCCAGCTTTCATTCTGACGACCGCTGCTGACCTTTGCCCTCATTGGCTCCCTATCCCCCACCACCTCTGCTGCCGCTTTCCTTGTTTAATTACTGCTGTAATTGATCAGACAGGCTCATTTGTTTTTGACATTGCGGCTAATCTCCTCATTCGTTCTGTCTTTTCTCCAAGCCCGCCACTTGAAGCATGTATCGAATTAGACTGTGCATATGTAAATGAAAATGGAGTCTAAAAAAGCCCAACTCCACTACGACAGAATGGTAGCAGCAAAGTGAAATGTTTACCTGCATCTCATGTTCCTCTCATTTCATTGTACATAAAGGAAATAAAATAAATAATAATAATAATAATAATAATAATAATAATAATGTTGTTGTTGTGGGCCTCACACCTCTGGGATCAGGGTTTGAGTCTCCTTCATGGTTCAATGTATGTGTGGAGATGTTCTCCCCATTCATCATGGAGTTTCTGCCAGGAACTCTGGTTTCCACCACACAGTCCAAGAACATACTGTGGCTAACTGTAGTTACCAATTTGGCTGGTAGGTAGGGGTGTTCGTGCGTGTGTGTGTGTGTGTGTGTGTGTGCCTGCAACATGATGGGTTCCCTGCCTGTAGCCTGTAGCCTCTGGGACTGGCTCAGGACCCCCCACAACCCTGAACAGGATAAGCGGTAACAGATGATGATGATGATGATGATTATTATTATTAGTGGTAGTAGTAGTAAAATGTGAAATTGCAATCAGAAATTCAAATATCAAACTATGGCATTTTACTAATACTGAAGACAGGAAGACAGTGAGTGTGTGAAGGTCGTAATCACAATTCAGTGCTTGTGAACATTCTCAAAGACTGGCTGACATGCCATCTAGCTCTAATAGTATTCCAATGGATACAGTGCCTTGCAAAAGTATTCATTGCCCTTGGTGTTTGTCCTTTTTTGTCATATTACAAGCTGGAATTAAAATTGATTTTTTTGGGGGTTAGCACCATTTGATTTACACATCATACCCACCACTTTAAAGGTGCAAAATCATCTAGCCACTGGGATTTTTGCCCATTCCTCATTGAAAAACTACTAAAACTCAAGAAGTTTAAAACTCAACCAACTTAGATGGGTTGCATTAGTGTACAATAATATTCAAGTCAATCTATAAATTGTCAATTAATTTGAGGTCTGATCATTGGCTAGGCCATTCCAAGACATTTAAGTGTTTTCCTTGAACCACCCCAGTATAGCTTTAGCAGTATGTTTAGGGCCATTTTCCTGCTGGAATGTGACCCTTCATTCCAATCTCAAATCGCTGGCTGACT
>JAABNY020000002.1:17066320-17078934 GCA_015164015.2 Brevimyrus niger | reverse complement strand
TGACTCCAATCAGCCTCAGCATGTCTTTGGACTGTGGGGGGAAACCGGAGTACCCGGAAGAAACCCCACGACGGCACAGGGAGAACATGTAAACTCCACACACATGTAACCCAGGCGGAGTGTGGGGCAACAGTGCTAACCACTGCAGCACCTTGCCGCCCCTATAGGTAAATTGCAAATAAAATATTTCTATCCTGAGAAAAGCCAGACCATAATAAGATGCAAATTTCCAGCCACAGGCAAGTGAGACACAAATTGCTTTTTGCAGTGTATTTAAGATGGTAATCTGAAATCATTTATTGCAGTCAATTTGGTATGAATTGCTTGGCTATACAGATTTCTCAATAATCACCATGAATGTGTGCTTGTGTTTTCTCTCTCTCTGCTGTTGGAGGAGCTGAATGCAGAAAACAACAATAAAGGGAGTGAATGAAGTAGTTTAAAACGCATATATTCATTACAGATTCATGGCAACCACTTTCAAATGTTTACAAAAGTAATATTGTGTTGAATGGAAATTTAGATGGGCATGCTTTGGTGCCTGAGGTTTCATCCGATTTTCCTTCGCTGAGAATTTCATGGATGCTAACATTATGGCGTGCACAGCTCACTGAGAGCCGAGTGCCTACTGGGACATCGGGAGGAAGGCGAGATGTTGGAGAAAGATTTCTCCTGATATAGACATGCCAGGTGTGTTTTGTTGCTTATTGTTGGCGGTATATATGACTGAAATACCATGTGATAGCTACAGGATATTTTAGGTTTATTCATTGAAAATAATGAGGTATTCATAGGTATAGGGCTTCAGGATACCTCTCTGAAATGACCCTTTGCAGTTTTGGATGTCTTAAAACATATGTTATCTTTAAACTTGACATATTTTCTCCACTTTAATAGAGGACGGATGTAAAAAGACCTGGAAAAATCTCGGGGGCAGGTATATTGAGTAGAGGAAGAAAGTCTGAGAAAAAAGTGGTGCAGGGGCAGAGCAGAAAATAACCTGGAAGTACTTCTCAATCATGAGCTTCCTGGAGCCTTATGTCAGGGAGAGGGCCACCTCCTCCGATATGTCCCCATCCTCACTAAATAGACCCTCCAGTTCCCAGGCTACCTCAGCTCCTTTGCCAGCATGATCATCTGGGCCCCCCTTCCGATGAAACTTTCACGTTTTACTCGATTGAAGTAACTCCCACCACCCAGACTACCTCTTCTCCTTGGCACCTGAGTCTTTATTTCAGGCCCCTGCTGTGTCTCAGGAGACTGGCCCATCCAGCTGCCCCTCAAGGGCTTCCCCAGCACCCTCCACTAGACAGGGTTCAAGACAGGCAATGAAAAGGCAGAGAGAGGAGTTTGAGAACAAAATTTTGTTCTTGAACAGTCAACAGATGAGGAGGAGCTATTTCTTCTAAGTCTATCTCCACGTTAAAAAAACCTGCCAACAGAGAGAAGTGAGATTAAACTAGAGTTCATGAGAAGTTTACACAGAGCAGAGTTTTCAAAGTGAGTTTTCAAGTTTTGTTCTTGAGTGTTTACTTTTATTATTGTTATTTATTTATTCAAGGACACTGATTAATGTTCATGTTCATTGTTGAAAAAAATGAGTTATTTTTTTAGATATTTTGATTATTAAGATATAATGTGCATCAGCAACATTATTATTATTAGTATTATTAATAATAATAATAATAATAATAATAATAAAAGTGTTATTAAAAGGTGATGTAGCAGACAATTCATGCTGCATTCTTGTGACTTATACCAACTTAGTTGAGATCAAACTGAGATTACATACAGTAGGGATGAACTTCCTTTAACTATGAATGCAAAAGATAGTCTTCTTGACCAGCCCTTCATATGAGTAAGTAAGTGGCTCTTAAAAGAGCCTTTGTTTTATTGTAAAGAGGATGAGCAGCAGCAGCAAGTGAGGTTTGCATGTCTGGCTGTAGTGTACTGCCAGGGCACCACTCCAGCGGCTGCGGAGAAGTAGCTATTGAAGGCCTTCAGTACAGCTATGGCCTCTTGGGTGGAGATGTTGGCGCCCACTCTTCTCACAGGGTGAAGTGAAGGAATCCTCTCTTCTTCTTCTGAGATGGGAGCTTCTGGTAGACAGTTACACCTCTGGAAGTTGTGAAGGGCCACTGTTGCTTTGACAATGGCATCCACATTTACAGGGCCCAACTCCAATTACCCGGTGGTAGATCCTCCGCTGTGCAGCAAGAATGGCAAAGGCATTTTCAACAACTCTCCTGGCACGTGAGAGGCGGTAGCTGAAAATCCTCTTTGGCCGGGAGAGGTTTCTTCGGGGATAGGGCCTCAAAACATTCCTCCTTGTAATAAAATGAGAATAAGAAGGGCAGGTTAAAATTCAGCAATATACACCATCTAGAATGTGCATGAGTGCAGGTCATGACCAACAATTACCTGAGGGGAAAAGCCTCATCTCCCACAAAAACATGAGGTCCTAGGGGGTAAATATTAATATTTTATATATTTTAGTGAAATTGAGATTTTTGGAGTATGTTCCCTTGCAATTAAAATACTGGGAACCATAATTATGTGGTTCTTGGATCACCACATGCTTCCCTTCCATTGCCCCCACACAACTGGGGAAGTTCCACCTCTGCTTGAAACCAAGAGCAATCTCCCGCCAATGAGAAGTAGTTGGTACTGGCAGATATTCATGTACCAGGCTGTCCCAAATGGCTTTGGACACATCTGGCACAATTTCTGTCACAGTGAAGATGCCCACCTGGTAACTGCAGGCAATATGGTGGTGTAGGAGTCGATATTTTTTTTTCGAATGGCAAACATTCACATTGGCAACTCGGGCAACAATATTTTGTCCAACTTCAACATCATATAAGAGGTGTGTTTCCGACGGTTGTGTTATGTGACATTTTCATCCATGTTCTGACTTGGAGAGAAATAATCGAACGCACCATTAGTCCGCATTTCAGTTTCTTTCCCCAGTCCGGTCATTGCATTGTCCATCTGCGTTTTTCCTGCCTTACCTGTAATCAAACTCTGTATTCCTTGATACCCTGACATCTGCGCCTTTGTCTCCGTTCTGTCCCACTTGGCATGACAATATTATTATAATTAAACGTATTAATGGTTTATTATTAATATTTAAATAATTTATAAGAAATTTTTATTTTTAATTGTATTTTATTATATAATTACTGTTACTGTCTATCATTGTCTAAATGTATTTTTACTGTCTAAATATATGTATTCAGCTAGTGCAAACAAGCCCAATGCTTTCACAGCGAATGCCAGGCTGATACTAAAGCGTTACCCTTTGTTTCTGCTGAGAGACTTGCAGCGTGACTCATTTCCCCGTTCCCCATAGAAATTCGAGTTCTAATGAGTTTGAGAACTGAGGTACCACTGTATAGCATACCCATGCACAATAAAGTGGACAGAGTATTTTGGTGGGAAATTTTAATGCCGGCAGTTTAACTCAAAACAATAATAATTCAATTCAATTAGATACTGTACTGAAATAAAGTTTTATTTTCAACTAAAATGCTGAACTCAAGCAAAACGCTGCATTGGAGGAATTGGCTGTCGGCTGTCGAACTGCTCCATGCCGAGTCGAAAGTACACCTGGAACTGGTCGCTGTGACAACGGAATTCCCCAAGCTGCTCTATGGATTTGAGGGTCTCATGCACCCACAGCCTATTCTTTTTTAGTGCTAACAGAGCTAATGCTAGTGCTTTTCTGTTATACATTGTCGTGACTGACCGTGGACCGAAACAACAACAAAACAGGAGAGCAGGGGAGCAAACACCTTTCCACAGATGCTCCAAACTGTTTTCTTAAGTAGCCTATAGTATATATTATATTTCTTAGTATCCATGTATTAGCTATGTATATGGTAGTTTTCTTATAAGCTTTATAAGCTTGACTCAAAGACTAGACTAAAACTAAAATTAAGACAGGCTGCCAAAAACAACTATACTCTGCACACTGAAAAAATAATAGATTCCTATAGAAATACCTGCAAAAAGTATTTTAAAAATCGCTATAATTGAGTTAATAGTAATTCACTTAGAAATATAACTGGTATGAAATATAAACTTAAATACACCTTGAATATTTATTATTTAGTCTAGGAAAAAAATAAACATTTCCAAAAATCAATCTAAAATAATTTAATTAAAATGAATCATAAAGCAATTTTGTACAGTGCACTTGCTGTTGTTAATGGTGTGTCTGCCAGACTGTTACCCAAAAAGGGAGGTCTTTGGGTAACAATCTCTGTTAGGTGTTGGACCTGGCTCTGCAACTTCCCCAACATTTGCAGAAAGATCCTCTCTGGTGCTGTAAGGTCAGCAATAGAGAATACAGCATTAAATATTTAGAAATACATTGAGACAGATGTAGATGTAGGTTTGTTTTCAACTTATGTGTGCATTGACTTGGTATAAGATGCCCTGTGGGTAACAAAGTTCTTAAAGGAACTTTACTCTAAAACCCTAAGTGGTCACAATTACTATCTTGTATTATATTGAAAATGGAAAAGCAGAATTGTGATCATTTTCAGTAGCACACTAATTAACCTACACCAGGGTTATTGAACTCATGATCCTCGAGGTCCATGGTTGGTATTCCAACCTTCCTTTACCTGTCAGTCAGGTGTGAAGCCTCTGACCAATTAGAATCAGTAATTATTAAACTACCTGGGAGAACTGAAAACATGGCCTGGATTTGGAATCGAGGTTCAGAGTTGAAGAACCTTGATCTACACCCGATTCACTTAGACAATACATTGTCATTTTTGCAACAGAAATGGGTGAGATGGGCAGGCAGCTGGAGGTGGTATTTTTGTCCCTGTTAAAACACTCCACACTGGAAACAAAGTTGCTTTCTAGGCATAGCCAAACAAATCTCCTCCTGTCTAAAAAGGCACACAGAAAACGGAATTTAGCCACTCAAACTTTATGGTTTTTGTGAGGGACAGTCAAATCCTCTAGTTAAGTTTTTTGTGTTACACCTACACTTTAAAACTTTAAAACATATATGTGTACATGCGTAGGAGTGGAGGGGAGGCCCCATCTGTGTTTTGCCCCGGGGCCTTGTGTGTAGTTGTTCCGCCACTGGTTACTGGCCATCCTGTTCTCCAGCCTGTCTGTATTAAAATTGCATGAGAGAGGGATATAGGGCTCTCATAGGAACAAACAGGCATGCTTAGGTTCACTCGAAAAAAAACCCACTTTATTAAGTAGTAACCTCGCATTAACATCAATACCAAGCTATCCGTATCAAATTTTATACAAAATAACCTCGTACTGCAAGGGATATACACTTGAACATTTGAAGTGGATCAAAAACTTTCATCAAAGTTGTCCTAAAACCAAAATGTGTTTCTTTTACAATTTATGGATAACATATAAGTCTGTTATTAGTCAATGTTGTCATTAATGAAATTTCATCCTTAATGGCTTTTAATGGTCTCCAGACATGATTGTTTGTCATTAGTTACCAATTGACCTGTCACAGGTGTTCATAACTGGGAACTGCTTATCATTTAAGGCTCTGAATGCTTCACTTGAGGTAAAAAAACACTGAAAATGGCACATCTAGTGAGATTGCAGGATTCTGACCTTAACAGGGCCATTGGGATGCCTCAAGGAGAAGCGTGAAGTTGCAGACACAGTGGGTACATCTCAAAGTGTCATTTCCAGAGCCTGGAACAGGTTCAGAAGGTTTGGTAGTTTGAGTAGGAAGCATGGTGGAGGCAGACAATGGGTCACAACACCAAATCAAGACCGATACTTGACCCTCCATGCCTGCAGAAATCGTTTCTGGTCTGCAGTCAGCCTACGAAATGACCTTCAGGATGCAACAGGGGTGCGAGTGTCTACTCAGACTGTGAGAAGACAACTTCATGAAGTTGGTTTGAGAGCCAGAAGACCAGCTGTGAGGGTGCCTCTTTCCGGAGCACACAAACTGGCATGTCTGCAGTGGGCCAGAGAACACCACAGGTGGACATTAAATCAGTGGGGTACGGTGCTTTTTACAGATGAGTCCAGGTTCTGTGTGAACTTCCTACACAGACGTAGGAGGGTATGCCGTCGTCCTGGGTAGAGAAATTTGCCGCAAAATGTTGTACAGCATAACCGTTTTGGCGGATCATCAGTCATGGAATGGGGAGACGTCTCCATGGGTGCAAGGACAGAGCTTGTCATCATTGAAAATGGCAGCCTGACAGGCCAAAGGTATAGGGATGAAATCCTGAGACCAGTTGTGTGGCCATATGCTGGTGCAATGTGGCCAGATTTCGTGCTAATGGATTACAACGCCTGCCCACATCGATCAAGACTGGTGACAGAATTCTTGGAGGAGGAAGGCATCTCAAGAATGGAGTGGCCAGCCAGGTCACCCGACCCGAACCCCATTGAACACATTTGGGAGCAGCTACAGTCAAGAGTACAAGCACGCCAGGTCCCTCCAGGAATCCATGTGGAGTTGCGAACAGCGTTGCTGGAGGAATGGCAAGCCATCCCTCAACAGAGTATCCAAAACCTCATCTCAAGCATGCATAGGCGATGGGAGGCTGTGATCTGTGTCAGAGGTAGTAATACTGACTACTGACTGGTTCTCTCAGTTTTTTGTTACGTTTGTTGTTTCTCGTTCTTGATTTGTTTTTTTACGGTACATTCTTTAAACCATTCATGTTTGTTTTACAGTACGAACTCAGATTTTTGATTTGCTGTAACATGTATAATAAAATCTTATTTGTTTGAACTGAAAAAGCTTTTTTTCTGTTTTTTCTTACTTCAATCTCTGACACTCCACACAGAGTGACTACAGTACAGTATCCAGTGCATCACCATTATGACCATTGTGCTGGCTCCTTAAGGTACTCCAAAGGCACTGCACTGCAGGAAAAAATGTTTAAGAAGCATTTTTAGTCTATTGTGACTTCAGGTGAATCACAAAAGTACTGAACAACCAACAGTTTTTTGATGCACCGTTGTCATCATGAGTGTGTGACAAGGCACTTCACACCTTGTGACAAATACAGTAATCATGTCTGGGCACCATTAAAAGTGATGAGTCATGAAATTGCATTGATGACCGCATTGATTAATAGCAGACTTACATGTTAAACGTGAATTTTGAAAAATACCCTTTCTTGTTTCAGAACAACTTTAACAGTTTTGATCCACTTCAAATGTTGACTAGTGTGGAATTGTATATATCATACAAACAAATATTTATAGAAAAGAAACAATAAAATATACAAAATGCAAATTATTATCACGAGCGTTGATAATCCTCATAATCAATTAAAAGCATAAGCAGCTGCGATACTATTCACACTCGGACGTGCCCTCATCACCCACCTTCACACATGGACTGGGGAGCCCTTTCAGTCCTGGCAGGAGACCAACACATGAGTTCCGAGAAAGTGCCGGGCGATCCGCGCTCTATCCCATGGCTGAACCCCGGTCAGTACTGGAATCTCCCACAGTGCTGTCTCCTTGGCTGAGGGGAGCTTGGGAACACAGACAAAATGCCCGGTTTTAGAGAAGCGATCAATGATAGTAAGGACCCCATTGAATCCATTAGAGAGAGGCAGACCAGTCACAAAATCTAATGATACGTGAGACCAGGAGCGGCAGGGAATCGCAAGAGGCTGCAACAGGTCTGTTGGAGCACGGGGCAGGTTTTTATTTCAAGCGGCAGTAGGGCATGCAGTAACATCCCTGATGTCCTGTAGTACAGTAGGCCACCAAAAGCGCTGTACTAGGAGTGCTTGGGTGCGATGCACCAGTGGATGACAAGCTAAAAGAGACTCATGTCCCCACTGATGGACGTGTAAGTGTAAAACATCTAGGACGAACAGTTGAATTGTTGCACGGCCTGAACAGCCTCCTTGACACCCCAGGTCACTTAGGCAGGATTGGTCCAAGACACTCCTCTTGATCCTCCTCTCTGAACTAGCATGTTAGAGTGTCTGGTCTGTGGTTCTTGGAGCCTGATCCAAAAGAGATAAGGAAGTTAAAATGACAAAAAAAAATGTGACCACCTAGCCTGGCGGGCGTTGAGTCACTTAGCCGACTGTAGGTATTCCACATTTTTGTGAATGGTTAGAATGAGAAATCAATCCTTAGTGCCTTAGGGTCACTGCTGCCGCTACTCCAAAACCAAATGGACCCCTAGCGGTTCACGATTGTCAATATCATAGCTCCTTTTGGCTGGGCTTAACTTATGGAAAAAGAAAGCACATAGATGCAACTTATTGTCTGAAACATGCCTCTGGGAAAGAACAGCCCCAACTCCAGTACCAGAAGCATCCTTCTCCATTACCCAGAGAGGGATCAGGGATCTGAAGAATAAGAGCTGAGGTAAACCTTCTGCAAAGTCCCAGGAATGCCAGTTGTGCTGCCTGGGACCACTAAAAACAGACCTTGGTGGAGGTGCGCACTGTGAGATGGGCAACAATGGTACTATAACCCGAATAAAACGCTGGTAGAAGTTTGAATAATCCAGGAAGCGCTGTACCTCCCTCCAGTTTTGAGGTTATGGCCACTCCACGACAGCATGGATCTTCTCTGGATCCATCCAGACTAACTCCTCCCCGAGAATAAACCCGAGGAAGTGTACCGACTGTCGATGAAACTTGCATTTCTCTGCCTTAACATGCAACCTATTTACTAACAGTTGCTGTAGAACCTCTCGAACATGTAGGACATGATACTGTTCAGATTGGAAAAAAAACAAAATGTCATCTAGGTAAACAAAGACAAACTTGTCCAACATGTCCTGAATCAATCCTTAATCAATCCTTGGAATACGGCGGGTACATTAATTAACCCAAAAGGAATAACCAAGTTCTCATAATATCCAGAGGACGTATTAAAAGCAGTCTTTCACTCAGACGACTCATGGATTCTAACTAAATGATAGGCGCTCCATAAATCTAGTTTAATGAACTATCTAACCCCCTGAAGCAAATCAAGGACCAAAGACAACAGGGGTGCAGGGTATTGGTTCTTGACTTTGATCTGGTTCAGGCCTTGATAGTCAATACACAGCTGAAGGTACCCATCCTTCTCCGCAAAAAAGAAACCGACACCTGCTGGAGATGATTATGGCTAAATAATTTCCAATGCTAAAGTCATCCATAAACTTGATACAGTCATCCATAAACTTTCCTTTAGGGACAGAGAGGGAGTACAGACAACCCCTAGGAGGCGAGGTGCCAGGTAGGAGGTCTATGGTGCACTCGAAAGGACGATGTGGAAGAAGAGACTACTTAGACTTGAAATTCTGTTTCAAGTCTGAGTAGTTTGCATAAACTGAAGACAGGTCAGGAAACTCCTCACTCTCCTCAAGAACAGCTGAAGGGAGAGCTGTGAAGAAACATGGCAAAATGGGCTCCAACCCATGACGGAGCCCATGACATAATCTGTCTTCCAATCTAGGTGGGGGTTATGTTTACCAAGCCAAGAATGGCCCAACACTATAGGTGCTTGAGGGGGAGTCAATGACATAGAAAGACATCTCTTCCATGTGATTCCCCCCTATGGCAAGACTCACCAGAAGTGTAGCATGGGTGATGGGGGCCATTTGATGCCCACCCAGAGCGTGGGTGACCAGCTGTGTTTGCACGAGTGAGGGGAGCAGTCCACACTGGTGGACCAGCGTGGTGTCCATGAAACTGTCATCGCCTCCTGAGTTGACAAGGGTGGCTAAGGACTAGATATCCCCATAAGACAGTAGCACCGGCAAAAAGGTAAACCCATATTGAGGAGGGGAAAATTGGGGCTATAACCACCAGGAGCCTCCTCATTGGTGGGTGCGTCCTTTTACTGGACAGTTCCTGATTTATTGTCCCTCCTATCCACAGTACAGACACACAATGGTAGCCCATTGCTGTTGCCATTCAGTGGGGGATAACCAGGTCCACCTGCATAGATCCGACCAGTGGTAATACAGACTAACTCCCAGCCGAGTCGAAGACTCCGGAAATGGCAGACCCTCCGTGATGTTGCTTTTGGCGCTGACGGAGGTGGTTGCCCACTCGTACAACAAGATTAACTAATTCTTCAAAGGTTCCGGGGAACTCTCTGGTGGATAATTCATCCTTCATCCCCTCAGAAAACCTATAATCAGAAACTGAGCGGTCGCCTTGTCGAAGCTGGAGCAATTTGCGGGCTGCTTCTCTGCCATGGGTTGATGAATTTTAATACCCATCTCATTTCAGCAGTGAAATCAGAAAAACTGGCACAAAAAGATGCCCCAGCTTCCCACGCAGCGGTCACCCATCTACGAGCGGGACCGATTAATAGCGTTATTATGAAAGCTACCTTAGTAAGACCCAAATGGAAGGCTGAAGGTTGCAGACTAAAAATTGGGAAAAAAAGAGACAGAAATGAACGACACGTTCCCAGATTGCTATTATATTGTGGGATCAGAGGCAGGCAGGGTTCGCTGACCGGTGGGGTAGTGGTCAGTCGACTGGAACAGCTGTACCTGATTACATTAACATTAAATTTAACATTAAATTAATCCAGCAACTCAGTGATCGCTGTGATCGCAGAGTCGTGTCGTCCCAACAAAGTACCCTGCCTTTTCAGAGCTTCGGTGAGTTGTTGAAGATTTGGCTGATCCATGGGGTCCATTCCAAAATGGCAAAATCTTCTGTCAAGAATCGAGGTTGAGAGAAGAGGGAGGATGCTGCAGCGGGTCAGTCAGATACAGTACAAGAAGTTTTTTATTATACTGACAGTACTTCAGCGCAAAAAGCAGAAGCGTGATTCTGGGTTCGTGGTCGTTAGGCATGCGGGGCAAGGCGATCTTCATAGGAATCCAGGGGGCAAGGCACAGAACTGCTTGAACCTGCAATTAAGGCTGAAGATCTTGCATCTGGGTGGTGCACCAGAAACAAATAAGAAGGATTACCCAATAACCCCGATGAGCTTTAGCTGTCGAAGCGTGGCGTGCTCTAACCGGTTTGGTCACTGTGATTCTCACGTCTCAGGAAACCCAGATTGAGCAAAAGGGAATCCTTGTGTGACATCAACAGGGCATCCTCGGAGCGATCTATAATGGTACTGTGGTGCGCTAAATTTACTTTCACAATTAGGAATGCTTGATATAAGGTGAAGACAATGTTAGAAATGCGTAAACACAGTGACAAGGCAACATGTTTTGATTTATGTATTGTTGTTTTTTCACAAATGATACTGGGGTCACAAAGTCTGACATCAGATGTCAGAAAATGTCACCTCCTTGCCAGATCTGACCTGTACATCCCAGTAATGAATTATTTCCAGGATTATAATTTCTATGCACATTAAATCACTTGAACTCTTTTTGACTGCTGGGTCATTGTTTTCCCTGGATTTTTATGGGGTCACAACATCTGAGGGCAAGCTTCGTCGTCATTTGTCGATCTCATGATGCTTTGGTCTGTCCAGCGATATAAATGGTGCTTTATGTTATATAGTTTTTGTGCATTCAGCTTTCAGTTATCTGCCTGAAATTAATATGAGACATTAAACTTTCACATTTTTTGGCATGTTGCAAGGTGCCGTGTGCTGCTGTTCATCTGTAATACTTGTAATCATATCTTGTAACCATAGTTGAATTATTGAGAAGGTGTATTTTTCATTAGAATTCAAGAACAACCTTATTAAGATTATTATTATTATATCTTATTGAGTTCCAGGAATGTTTTAAGTTGGTGATGGTAGTGCAGCTCACTCTGCTATAATGAAGAGTATTACATTGGTCACCGAAAAGAGTGTAAAGATGTGTCACTAACAGCTGATGCTGTAGAATGGGCAGCTGAGTGACATGGATTCAGCTCTCTTTGCATATTGCTATTAGTCATGTATCTCATGAAAGTTACTTTTGAACCTGAGCTTTTTCAGGTTCATCCTTTTGATGTCAGCTTTGGAGCCATATTCTCTGCAATGCTCCAGTATCATTTTGTTGCTTTCGTATTTCAAGGAGCATAGGACATTATGAATAAAACATCACTTTCCCACACCTTCATTAAAAATATGACAGGACTCCTTCAGGAGTGTATGGTTTGTATTTGAAAAAAGAAAACATTTCTATTGTAAAACACCCAAAACAAAGTTTTAAAATGAGAACTGAAGAAAAAAAATCGTATCCATCCGCACACCATTCTGCTGGAGTGTGCTACTTCGGTACTTCTATTTTCTTAATTAGAAGAAGGTTAAATACAAATGCCACAACACAAAAGCCATTGATTAGTGAATGCATATCATAGGCCAGGGTTGCCCAGTTCCAGTCCTGGAAGGATAGACTCCATCCCAGTTTGCAGATTTCATCAAGTTTGCAACAGTAGCTGATTATGATGTGTTCCAGCTGGGAAATCTGCAAACATTCAAAATAATGTGTGTCTATATTCTCCACAATACACACGCATATATACACTCAGCTAAAGGATTATTAGGAACACCATACTACTACGGTGTTTGACCCTCTTTCGCCTTCAGAACTGCCTTAATTCTATGTGGCATTGATTCAACAAGGTGCTGAAAGTGTTCTTTAAAAATGTTGGCCCATATTGATAGGATAGCATCTTGCAGTTGATGGAGATTTGTGGGATGCACATCCAGGG
>JAABNY020000002.1:17039440-17054003 GCA_015164015.2 Brevimyrus niger | reverse complement strand
AGGATTCAGCTTGCACTACCTTATCAGGAAGACTATTCCATACTCTGACTACATGCTGTGTAAAGAAGTGCTTCCTTGAATCCAGTTTGAAATGTTCTCCTGCTAATTTTAAATGGGTAATCTCTTACACACTGTGTACCATGTTGCCTAAATAGATGAGTCTTGAGGTCAGTTTGCCTTCTGAAGGTGCAGAGCCATTATAAATACAGGAGAAGAAGCAAAAGCAGCTGTAGTGTCCATGTTTTATTAAGGTGTAATGCCTTTTGATCAGGGGTTTCCAACTCTGGTCCTGTTGTGCTCCAATCCAGTATGTTTTTTGTCCCCCATGGCTTTAGATGAGCCAAACCTGTTCCTGGTATTTACCTGAGAACAGGTTTGGCTCATCAGAAGCCAGGAATGAATGGAAAACATACTGGACGGTAGCTCTTCGGAGACCCATGCTTTTGATGATGCGCTGATTCCACTCCATTAACACAGTATTATCCTCCAAAGATAGTCTGCAAAATATAATTAACAAGCATTTGCACTGACACAATTCAATGTATAAAAATGAATTGTTTTCGCACTGCCAGAGGCGAACCGCCTGGTGCCTGCAAAAGGCCTGGATGGGTGAATCCTACGCCACAAAAGAGCATTTGCCATTGCGATTGTGAAGTATTTTTCAGTTTGAAACAAAATTAGTTATATATAGTGATTTTAAGATGACATCAAATAATTTGGGGTACTGGGACACTGCAGTTCTTAGTTTGTCCTCCATGTTCTTAAGTGGTTTTGTTTCCAAGTCGCTGAACCTACAGTACCAGTCCCAAACCGAAGATGAAATGTGACTGGATGCCGTTTTGCCAGAGGTTAGCGAAGTAGGTGAAAGTTCCAATGATTTGAACTTTGATTAGTGCAGCGAAGCAGCAAAAGCCGCGTGGTGCTGCGCCTGTGGAGGGTCAGGGCCACTCTTCTCATTGACATACAATGGCACAAGAAAATTCACCACTTGCCATAGAGACACAGCCTTACAGTACTTTCAAATTGTAGTGCTGTTTTCAGCCGCCCATTTGATGGTCTTCATTTGCAAGCTTGCCCTCATCTAAAGTGGATCCTGCTCTCTGGGTGTAGAATCACGCCATATTTCCTGCCAGAAACATTAAAATTAGCTATATAAACAATACAATAAAAAACGATAAGTTAAAATTCATTAAATCTCATTATTTTTTGCACCCACATCTGCATCTCACACTGTAGGCCTAAATGAGCAGTTAGCTAGAGCTAGAACTACGGTCACTACAAGCTAGACTGGACAAGTGTGTCTATACGTGAGTATTAAGAGTGAGTCTGAGTCCTGCACATCTGCTGGAAGCTACAGCTGTGGAGCTCTGTAAAAAAATGCTCTGCAGCCTGCTGTAGGTTATTCTACTCTAGATTTTAATAGATGCTATGCTCCTTGAAATTGATGCAGGCAAGGTGGGTTGAAAGGGACCAGTAAAAATGTAAGAATTTATGGTGCAAGGCAATTCAGTGCTTTAAAGTTACTAGCTGTATTCTGCAATCAATCTGAGACTTAACTTAAAGCATTACAGTAGTCCAGACTGGAAGTTATAAAGGCGTGTATTAATTTTTCTGCATCATGGAGGGAGAGCACCTTCCAAAGCTTGGCTTCCAAAGTTCCATAGATGGTAGAAAGCAGCTCTAGTAATACTTCTTATGTATCAAAACATAGATTTGAATCAAACAGGACACCAAGACCTCTGACCACTCTGTTAGGCTGAGTAAAAACACCACCAAGGTTGATGTTGTAAAACGTTTTTCGAGCAGCCCGAGGATCAACTAGCAGTCTTTCTGTTTTTTCTTTGTTTCACATATAAGGACATTTTTTTGTCATCCACTGGATATCTAGTAGACAGTCTTTGAACTAAGAGCTGGGATTAACAGATGGTTTAAGAGATATGTATAACTGTGTATCATCAGCATAACGAAAACCAACAGCATAATTTCTAATAATGCTACCAAGTGCTACTATATATAAAGAGCAGGCCCAGCACTGATCCCTGTGGAAGACCTTATTTAATTATTGTGAGATTGGAAGGTTCATTGTTCACATGAACAAACTGATAATGAGTGATATCAAGAGAGAGCTGTCCCCTTAATGTCAGCAACAGATTCTAGCCAGTCCTAGAGAATATTATTGTCCACAGTGTTGAATGCTGCAGTTATATCGAGTACCACTAACAATGATATACAGTCAGGGTCAGAAGCCATAAGAAAATCATTCATTACTTTTACTAGGATTGTTTCTGTGCTATGATTTGGTCTGAAGCCAGTCAGATATACAGTAATTCTAACATTATTTTTCTGTAGGCAGGAAGACAACTGATGAACAACAACTTTTCGTAGGATCTTTGAAATGGAAGAAATATTTGGAGTCTATAATTTCATAAATCACTAGTTTCAGCATTTGAATTCTTGAAACTAGGTCCATTTTGAAAGGTGTTGGATCATATCCTGGCCTAAGAGATGACTTTAGCTGGTTTAAAAAGGTACTGCAGTGCTAATCAGTTGTTGCATGAGCAGGCCCAACTACATTCTGACGCACACCACCAGACCCAAGATTATCAGCAAACGCTATTGTTAAAGGATCACTGTCATTCTCCATGGGAATGATTGTCACCAACAATCAGTCTCTGTAGGTGAGAGCAAGCTGGCTGTGAAGGGCAGCCACCCACTGGAAGCGTTACTCCAGGACCCACAGACGTGCCGAGACCAGGCATGAATCGTCAACTTTCTGATCAGGGATGTATCAGTTACTTTGTTTTGTGTATATATGACTGCTTTACTGCATATTGATATTCCAATTTTAGATGGAGAACCTTGTAGACAGTTTGACATAAATAACCTTGTTCTAATGTTCATACCAGCAGTCATATTTACAGTTAGATGTGTGTGACTCTGTTGAGGGTGTCATTTGGTAGTTTGATCAGGGTGACCCTTTTTACAGGTTTATACTGATAATGCCACTTTCAGTAGGACAGATGTTTACTCTGAGTGATTAGAGCCATCTTATTGAAAGTTTTACTTTGCAGTCATTGACAGTTTGATGTTGAACATTTTTTATTTAATCTGAGTAATCCCATCAACATTCTGGTCTGGGCAGTGCATTTGAGAGGTTAACATAAAGTATATGTTGAGCAGTTTGTTTTGGGTGAGGCCCATAGACAGTTTCACGTGATTATGAATGCTTCTTTGTTTTTCAAATGAAAATTCTCCCCAGAAAAATTGGCAGACATGCAACAGCATGTAAAAGAGCGAGGGGGGAAATTAGTTGAGGGAAAATGGGTATGAAGACATGTTTGGGCCACTCAATACACAATAACACTGCATGGACTACAGATAAAAGTTGAGAAAGCCACTGTGCATCTGTAGTATTCAAGAACAAGATGATTCCAGTTTTGTGGAAAAACGTTTATCCTCACATGTTGTGTTTGGGTCTATTTCTCACTGCCATTTTCTTACCTTACATCACATACAGCCATCAATGAAGTAGTCCTACGTACGGCTTAGAAAAATACATTTAAAAAAATAAAAAAAAGAAGCTGCCCTGTTTGCCCTCAGTGATGGATCTGATTTCTGAGCTTTTAAGGATTCATTCCCACCCGCCCATCTTTTGCACTACCTTACTGATAAGCTGCCTTTGCTCTGCCCTCATGTCCTATTCCTTGTCTCTTCCCTCATTTCTCAGTTCACAGATAAGTCTCTCAGCAGCATTTCCTCCCAATGCCCTTCATCAGTTTCCACATCCGCAATTTCTCTCATTGTTTAATGGTAGCTGCCTTGAGTAAAGAGCTGAAAATGACTAGTGCACCAAGCTTTAATAGATTATTGCTGAAGCATGAAGTGGATATGAGGGGCTTTTATGAATCCCTGTTGATCATTTGATCCTTAAATCTCGCATGAAAACTTGTCAAACAGCATTTTGCACTTTGACTTGTGGAATTTGGCTTTGACAGGGAGGCGTTTTGAAAGCCAAGGAGACACTGAGTGACATTAACACATATACTGGCTAGACTTATAATACAATAAGAATGATACAGAAAACATTAGCGTGGCCCCTGTGTATGGATGTGAAAAATTATATATAGCGGTGGTGTGTGTATCATCTGGACAAGTTCCTAACTCTGGTAACTCCCAATAGCCTGGTGAGGTAAAGGGAATCTGTGTCAGGAAATACCAAAATAAGATAGTGGAGCTGCATATGATGTGTAAAAATTTGTCTCCCTCAGAGATGCACCAGTATTTTCTGTTGACCTGGTTATCTAAAGGTCATTCATAAGGGCTTTTCAGCATGCAACCAAAAACAGGACAAACAGCAGCAATACTCTGTTCAGGTCATGAGGCATAAACCGAGAGACCCTGTTCACAGCTGTGAACAAATTCAGCACAAGAAGGAGACAGAGAAGCAAATATGCTACTTTGGCAGCATTTTGGAGATGAACTGTAGATGGATAAATGATTCTAACAAATTTGAGTGCTGCCACTTCGGAACGTTTAAAACATAGAGATTATGGAGAAAAAAAACATTCGATATTATAGAACAGTGAGGAAGCACAGCTGCTATTGAGGTCATTTATTGATTGGCAAACCAAAGAAGGCAGCATGTGGCTCAGCAGATTATGCCTGTATGGAAGGTCACTGATATAAATGCCAGAATAATGACATATGTTGGATCCTTGAGCAAGGCTTTTAATCCCCTGAAATGCTACAGGGGCGCTAAATAAATGACTGACCCTGCTCTCCGACTGCAGGCCCAGGGTTATAATAAAGTACTGAGTGAATGTGAATGAATGTTACATTTACGCGTATAAAACACTTTTCAAAATACCCAAAGCGCTTTACAGAACCAGTGAGGAACCACTTCGACCACCACCAAGGTTTAGCATCCGCTTGGATGCTGCGACAGCAGCCATTGCGAGCCCCTGGTTCTTGAATTCAAAAAATAAATTACAACTCAAATGTTATTTGTCAGCTGCATCATCATACACAGTACAAACTGCAGTGAAATGCTTGTTGCAATACTCCAAGTAAAAGTAGAAAGCCATTAGATATAGTACTGTCTATACTATATGCAGGGATATACAAAATATATATGTGCTATATTGCAAGTGAGATCTAAGATATTATGTTATGCATTGGGGGAAATGAGTGAAGGGTTGATGATGTCACTCCATCACTGTCACTCTCATGCATCCTGGGTATTGTTCTGGTTCAGACACCGAATAACTTGAAGGAAGAAACTTCTCCTCATCGGGATCCTTTCAATTGTGCAGGAGTAGAACTTCCTCAGCACCCCCTGAGGCAGGCGGGAATCTCTGAGGCGCCTCAGATGGAACCAGTGCTTCTTAGACAGGGAGCTGGCGTGGGGTGACCATGACAAGCTCTGTGTGATGTGGATGCCCAGATACCGGAAACTGTCCACTCTGTCCCCTGGGGTTCGTCTGATGAAGAGGGGATTGTAGTATACATGTACAGAGAGTACAGTAGGGGGCTCAGAATACAACCCTGGGGGGCTCTAGTACTGAGGGTAGTTGGAGGGGAGACATGTTTTCCTACCCCTACTGTTTGTGGTCTGTCCTTAAGGTAGTCAACAATTTACTGACACAATAATGGGCCGAGTCCCAAGTCCCTCAGTTTGATGAACAACGTGTAGGGGATTATGGTGTTAAATGCTGAGCTGTGGTCCATGCACAGCACCTTCACATAATTTCCTCTCCCAGAGTTTAGGTGGCTGAGAGTTGTATGGAGACGATGTGCAGTAGCATCATTGGTGGAGCGATTTGGCCGGTAAGCAAACTGTAGTGGGTGTATGGGGGCAGGAAGTAAAGAAGTGAGGAAGTCTCTGACCAATCTTTCAAAGCACTTCATCACAACCACGGTCAGTGCTACTGGTCGATAGTTATTGAGACAAATGGGCTGTTGTTTTTCGGGACAGGAACCATGATGGACTGTTTAAAGCATTTGGGGAGGTTGAAAATCTCAGTGAACACCGGTGCTAGGCTGGTCTGCGCAGGTTCTCAGGACCTTCCCTGAAATTCCATCAGGTCCTTTTTCCTTCCTGGTGTTCACTCTCTTAAATGATGTCCACAGTTTTGAGCAATGAAATTCAGTTTGTGATATAAAATTAAATATACAAAGAAAGTAATTACATATGTCTTTTTCTTCACAGCCAGTAATTCTGAACTTGCTGGGAAAAAAAGCACATTGAACTCCTTAAGATGCATTGCAAACTTTAGTCACAACAATCTCAAATAACTCAAAAGCCAGTACATATTGATTATTAACACATTTATTGGAGTTCAGATAAGACTTAGATAAGGGTCATGGGTGTGGTCTGGAGCCAGACCTAAAAGCAGATGGAGCCAGGTACCATGGAGACGGTTTATTAAAGATTTAAGATTCCAGAAGGATTATTGTCATTCCGAGAACATGGAGGTAGCATGTTACGGAAGTAAATTATGTATCGAGGTCCCATGAACAGCAGTATAGTTTAACATGATTTTAATTATTGAAAAAGGAGAGTTTAGTATGGAAATAACATACTGTGAATCTCAAACACTCTTTCAAATATAATTTCTGAATCAAGTAATTGAGCTGTTTCAACATTCCTAGATCGTTACATAACAATCTTAACTATGCCCCCAAACGTAACATATGCAAGCCCACTTTTAAAATCAATTGGATCGTGCGCAGTTGGACATCAACGGTTGTGCAGGTATCGTGAAAAATGAAGTGGAAGATAACAGTGAAAATGCCAGGCTGTATGCCTCAGTGTGCTGATTGAAGCTTTGACAGCTATGTCGGCACTTTTCATACCCTTCCCAAGGAACCGAGCTATCAAGAGGCAAGGTTGATGTTCATCTTCAACAGGTAAGCCAGGGATACATTTCACAAAACCTACCAATGTCAACTTACATAGTAAGAAGCATTCAGTTGCATGGTTCCATGTAAGTTAGCGATTACATTGCTAGCAAGTATGCTTTAGGGCAAACATACCCCAGTATTACAGGAGAGTGGTAAACAACATTACAAGGTCTGTAATACTGACATTAACAAGAGGCAACTTCCTGTAGTCTGCTTTTGGTTAGCTAAACAAATAAAGGAGTCAAGGAGTAGTGTTTATTTGAACATATTTTCACTATAAATGTTTCCCCATTGAATTTACTTTCATTTGTCACCTGACTGCAAGTGTGCTCAAGTTAGTATGGTTAATAATCCGAGAGGTCAACAAATCCAATCACGGTGAAGTTTGAGGTTTCAGGGCTGAAATGCAGTCTTAAGAGTTGTCAGACTGTTAGGAAGATAACTCATGATGTATTACTTGGAAGGATGTGGAGCAGCAGTGAGATTGCAGGCTTGATTTAAGTAGAATGTTGATTTTATGTGCGAGAGAAACATTTGTGGAACTTAAGTTACTCTGGGTAAGTACGCTAGAAGCAGCAAATACATCAGCAGTGTCTGCATAATCATATGCATCTGAGTGTCAAATAAATTGCTTCCTTATCTTAGTTACTAAAGAGAGTAGGCCACCATAGTTTGTTAGTAAATGTTTTTCCAAAGTCAAACTCCAGTAATTAAATTAAATTCTCAAATTAACATTCATTTTTAAGGCTATATTCACTTGTATAACAGTTCAGTGAGTTTATGGTTTCAGTAAAATGAGGGTTTTTTTTTTTTTTAGAGTAACAAACCACTCTGTCATGGTTAGCACATTAAGGTTATAATGGGGGGTTCTCTACGGAAGAGGATTAGGGCCACCATAAAAATATTATTTGAATTCTCACTTTGATCTCAGAATTCTGAGAAAAAAAAGTCAGAATTCAAATAATATTTTCATGGTAGCCATAATCCTCTTCCGTAGATTTTTATGGTGGCCGAGAAAGCCCAACGAAATTCAGAATAAACGCACGTCTAATAGAGAAACGCGATGCAAAGCAACAACGCATATTATTTAAGTACATAACAAACCTCAAAACACAATGCAATGCAATGCAAGTTTTTAGCACCTAGTAGCAATGGGGAGCTGTTGCTGTACTCTGTGTATTCTAGTCAAATTTAAACCACAGTTGCATCAGGAGCTACACAAATATAAACATTTCAGCCAAGCCCATCTGGATGATCAGGAAGTAAGGAGTGTTAGTGTTCCAGTGTCCAAGGAGTTCATTATTAATCGTGTGCTTTATCCTGATAGATAAAATCAATTTGGATATAGAAAAGCTGTTGAAACACATTGAAGGCCTCTTTCATAGAAAGCAGTCTTTGCATGTGACACTGGTCTCCCCTGTACGTGTGGTGCCTGTGGGATTACTGTAATAATCCTCTGATGATCATGGATCAATGCACACTGTTGCAGGGATCCCCATCTCCTGTGGAAATTAATTGTGAATAAGTTTCAAAATAAGTTTTAACATCATTTTTAAACAAAGTAAAACATGCATTAATCTAAAAACCTCCAACTGGTACATTGTAAAGTTAAATTAAATGTTCTGGTGTCAAACCACACCTGGAAGCCATATGACTTGATTGACTCAATCAGTAAGCTTCGAGTTCATCAGCCAAGGAGAACTCCACTGCTAACACAGCGGCATATCAAAGCTAGAGTGAAGTTTGCCCAGGACTATTTCAAACATAGAGATGAATTTTAAAAGCATGTCCTTTGGGCTGATGAGCTCTTTGGGCATATGGGAATAGTGAAGGAAGAGAGAGGCCTTCAACCCTACAAACTACTTAAACATGGAGGTGGGAGTATATTGCTGTGGGTCTGTTTGGCTCAAGAAACCTTGTTCAGGAACATGGGACAATATAGAAATAAGATTTGGTCCACAATTCTTTGAGGAACACCAAGATCAAGGTCCTGGAGTAGCTGTCTCAAAGCCCAGACCACAATCATATTGAGAATCTTAGCCAAGCTCAAGGTTAAGGTCCTTGCTTGAAAATGAGCTGAAAATCGGCCATGGAGGAATGGTCTAAGATCCCTGGAGAGACTTGTGCAAATGTTGTGAGAAAATAGAGTAAGAGGTTGCTATCAGTCATGTGCCAGAAGGCCCACACTATTGACTATTAATTGTCAGAGGGGTAATAATTTTAGCCATGCTGCCATGCTTTCCTTGCTAAAGTGAATCAGTAAAATATTTTCAGCAAACTTCTTGGAAATGTGTGCCTTTGTTCCTTTGGAAACAATTTTCATAAATGCTTTAAATGCCAGTCATGTTTTCTTAGAAAAAATAATTTTGTTCAATTTTGGACAGGGGGTTAATAATTATGACCTTAACTGTAAATACACTGCAGGGTTTGTGTAGAGAAAAACAAAACATGCGGCATTTTTCATTAGTTGGCTTTAAGTTCATTGTTAGGATTCAGGCTCTATTTTACTTATGTAAGTTGCTCCGGGCGGCATGGTGGTGCAGTGGTTAGCACTGTTGCCTCACATCTCTGGGACCTGGGTTCGAATCTCCGCCTGGGTTACATGTGTGTGAAGTTTGCATGTTCTCCCTGTGCCGTCGTGGGGTTTCCTCCGGGTACTCCGGTTTGACTGTGTGAGTGCCTGGTGTGTGAGTGTGCCCTGCGATAGGCTGGCCCCCTGTCCAGGGTTGTTCCCTGCCTCCGTGCCCCTTGCTTCCGGGATAGGCTCCGGACCCCCCGCGACCCAGTAGGATAAGCGGTTTGGAAAATGGATGGAAGTTGCTCTGGCTAAGGGTGCCTGCCAAAGGCCGTAAATGTAAACAGTAATAATGTGAATTATAGTTAAATTGTTTAAAACTGTTGAAAGCATACTGTAATGGATCCTTGATATGGAATCCACTCAGCCCAATAAATGTACACAATTTTAAATTTGTATGATTATGGATCAAATGCACTCTCCTGTTCACATAATAAGAATAACGTAAAAAAAAAAAAAATTAAAGAAGTATTTCATGTAACTCGTGTATTTAGTAATCAGTAAACATTCTAAACCCATCTTCCTCTGTTGATTTCCATCACCAGGGA
The DNA here is from genome assembly GCA_015164015.2 of Brevimyrus niger. Lineage (NCBI taxonomy): Eukaryota > Metazoa > Chordata > Actinopteri > Osteoglossiformes > Mormyridae > Brevimyrus > Brevimyrus niger. Next base: position 17,043,977 of record JAABNY020000002.1, on the reverse strand, counting down.
GGCAATAATCACATGGGGTGATAAACTCTTCCATGCAAAACTATTTTTTTTCTCCATATGAATTTCTGTTAAAGCTAATAAATTAGTCAGATAACCCTGATTTCACTTCATTACAATAGGTGGCTTCCATGCTGTTCTCCCTGGCATTGAAAGTCAGTTTTAAATGAAAGCTTATTTGCATTCCGACCTGATTGTTCTTTTCTTATCATGTTCTTAAGTGCACTAGGAGAACCCATAACAAAGCCTGCATCACTGACTGACATGTGATGAACCTCGGGCATTGTTTGTTAATTACTCTAGTGGAGCATTTTAACAGGACTATTCCGATTTCAGGACTCCTGCTATAATAATGAGGGCAATCAAGGTCCAATGACGCCTGTGTGAAAACCCAGATGAATGCCTTTTTTAAAAGAATGCCCAGCTCGCACTAAGATTCAGAGAAAGCCGCAGTGTTTATGTAACAAATATATATTAGAAGTAAATGAGGATGAAAATAAATCATTGCACACATTTCTCTGCATTAGACAACAGGAGTCACATGCTCACACACACACACACATACACACACAATTGGTGAATTGTGGTGGTGATGTAACAGCTATGTAATTTAAGTTGTTACACTGTTGCTACTAGTCCATTAATGTAGCACCATGGTCCCGGGGAACGTTATTTCATTTCACTCTGTACTGCACCATGTATATTGTTGAAATGACAATAAAAGAAACCTTGAACCTTGAACCTCGATCCAGTGTCATAGGCCTCAGACATTGGGGGGACTCATAAAACTTTAAAATGCTAATTTTAAATGACACAGATGCTTATTTGATTGAAGCATGTGTAATGTGGCAAATCCCCTAAGCTAAAGTGCAAAGCCACAGTGAAATATATATTTCCATTAACAACCAGTATGTAGAATAAGGATCTACTCTGTAGATCAGCATTTGCTGTATTTGAACTTGAGTTAGTTTAACAATAAAAGAGCTATTGAAATAAATACATTTATAGTCAGTTTGGCTATTTTTCTGTCAGAAATACCGAAAATCAAAGTACATACATTCTGTTATCCTATGTCAATGATTGTATTTCCCAGTCAGGGAATCATTACACATGGTTTTTGAGACTGGTCTGCCACCACCATTGACATTTTTTTTGTTAAAATGATAAGTCAAAATGTATTTGACAGATCTTTTTCAAGCCTTGCAGGCATTCTATTGGTGACAAAATAAAGTGATCAGATTTTGAGACAGATTGCATCAAAACTGGCCAGGCACTGCATAATGATGGCAAAGAGAAGGGCAGTCAGCAGACACAAAGACTTCATCTTATTCATGATAATTCAAAAATTATTTACCAGATCTTTTCCAAATTTCCAAGCAGTCACATTGTTTGGGTAAAGATCTTGGAACAGTTCAAATTTTGAGACAAACTGCACCAGAATGGAAAGAACATACAGTACATGGCAAACGACTTAGGCAGTCAAAGGAAATGTTTAAAAAAAAATTATCTGAGTACTCAGGGTATATGTGCTGAAAAACTGAATTTAACAATATAACACGAAAATAAAGAATAACGCAACAAAAACTAATTAGAATTTCCTCTGTTCTCCAAACATTTACTGATATCCAGGTCCCAAACCTCTCCACAGGTATTCTATGTTTTTGTTACATTTCACATCCAGCTCAGTTAATTAATTAATTGTATTGAAAGCCATACAAGGTGGGGAATTGGTTGACCCAGAAAATACGTGGGTATATTGTATGGTTGCTTCAAATTCTGGGGTGATTTTAAGAGAGGTTTTGAAATGCCTCAGCTGGCCGACTTTGACTGACATAATAACATAGTTTTACACCAACATGAAGATCATTTAAATGTCATTTTCTTACACTGCCTAAATCTTTTGCAAAGTACTGTACATTATGCAGGAACGTATCACAACACACCTGTGTAAAGCACCCTGTGAAAGGTAAAATATAAAAATTAACTGAAATTGAATTGAAACGAAAGCACTTAGTGACAGCAAAGAAATGGTTGACTTTGAAATAGAATAGAAGAATAGAATAATCCTTTAATCGTCCCACAAGGGGAAATTTGGTAGATAAATTTGGAAAGATACTTTGGGCTCTATTGTGACAATGTAACACAAAGCATGAGGTGCTGCTAACATTTATCGGTGCTAATTTGATGACGGAAAAACCAGACTTTGCAAAAAGCTTGTCCCGACTTTCTTAATTATTCAGAAGTGTGTTTCGGGTGTAAAAAGGCGCATCACTTCCCCTTTAACAGGCAGAGGTACATGATCCAGGGCAGACAGATATTACAGTGGTGCATTTGCCTGGCAAGCCAGACCACCTTTCGCCCAAGGAGACGGATGTACTTGTGGGCAAAGGTGAAAAGCACGTCATCTGTGGGAGCACCGCCTAAGCCAGCGTATCTCACACCAGTTCTTGGCGACCCCCAGATGGTGCATGTTTTTGCCGTCTCCCAATTGCCTGGGAGTGGGGAGGTGGCAAAAATATGTGGACTATCTGGGCGTCCCTGAGGGCCAGTTTGAGAAACACTGACCTGAGCCTTTCAGGGTGAAGCCAGCGTGGGATGGAGTAGCGGCCAGAATGTCCTCATTTTCTGGCATCATTTTCTGCTCAGTGCTGAAAGTAGCATAATGGTGTCAGAATATGGGAAACAGAATCCCGCTGCTGACCAAGAGCAGCAGCTGGGAACAGGCACTTTATTATGCTCGTCTGCTTTTTGTATTTTAATTCTGCAGTTTGCAAAATATAAATAAAAGTGTAATCTTTGTTCAAACAAAACACAACCTACTGTTTTTTGTGTTGCTTTAAAATCATGAAATAAAAGGCAGTAGGATTCTTGTTTTTCTAGATCTCACAATTGAGATTCCTTACCAGGCTACAGACGATTCAGCTCTTCTATCAGAGTCACTTTAATAAGGGCTAAACGATCTGACCAGAAGACTGGATAAGAGTATCTAAAAAGGCAAGCCTTGTGGGATGTGCTCAGTTACCTACCAACGGTGGTCCGAAGAGGGGAAAACTGCCAAAAGGATTTTAGGGGGCCAAGACGAAGATGCGGGATTCGGGTTGTGAGCAAAGCTTATCCCATGTGGTACAAAACAAGACAGTGGCTAGTGTGGCACGAATGGAAAATTATTTTAATGATGTACTTGGGAGAAATATGTTATGACAATGAAATGATCACGAAGCACAGTTTTTGTCCACTAAAATTTTACAAAAGACTAAATTTAGATTGGGAGACAATACTATGCACTACTACAAAGATATGGGCTCAGAGATGCATACATATACTGGTCATTACCATGTGCAGTACTAAGAAGTAAATGACCCCTTATTGAAACTTTGTTTAGAAAAGTGGCACATCTAGCAAAATAAGAAAAAGTGAGAGACATATTGTGCATTATTACAAATACGTATTCTACTGTAAAGTCTATAGTATTCATGCAGTTCACTCCAACTTCTGGCCTTGAGGGCACATTTTTCTAGGCAAGAACACAACCAAACTGTGGGCACAACTTAATTTCGAAAGCTCAAATAACAATTTGAGAACATGAAAAAAGAAAACTATGTGCACATTTTCATGACTTTTTGAGCCTGAATCATTACTTCAGCTGCATGTCAAACTAAATTGTGTGCATTGTTTAGTACATTGCGTACAGTATATGAAATTAAAAGATAACAAAAAGGTCCTTGGCCTCTCCAGTGCTTTGTAAAGTGTGTCTGTTGCAGTTTTTACTGTTATGTCAGAAAATGTTAGTCATAGTGGAGATAAGAAATAAATAGAATGTAAATATTAGGACACATAAATAATATAACTGACAAAATTATAAAGGCATGGATTTATATATTTTTCTATATTGAAAAACTGCTAAGCACTGCATTTTCATGAAACCCCACTTGTGATGCCATTTCTTAATAATGCCTTGAAAGCCAGTGATCATATGTATTATCTTTGCAGTCATTGTAGTTTGATAGAACTCTATGATAAAGAGAAAACGTGTAGGGAAATAGAGACATGCTCAATTATGAGTCCCAGGTGATGACTTTAGTAAAGTCGACAATTGGTTGGGCTGGTTTGTCAGCTGCCTTGTTCTGTTTAGTCTACTAAACTAAACACATTTCACTCCATGAAGATGAAAAGGAAGCAGCTTGCAGTTCCTTATAATTAAATTTAAATAAGTGGGCAATGTATTTGGCCCAATAACTCTTATTCAAAGATTAATAGTGGTTTTAATTAAGCAATAAAAAATATACTGGGTAGTAAAATGTTTCAAAGTATTTTTTAACGGATTAGTTATTCTGTAAAATCAACCCAGCGATGCATACCACAAATACTGCAGTCTAGTCTAAAATTTCTTCCTTACTAAAACAATTTGAAGCATGTTTCCTTGTACCCATCAAGTGTTTGCGTTTCCATTTTCTATCACTTTGTCAGTCTTGGAGAGTGCAGCTGAATCGTTGAAAAGGCAGTCAGATAAAGAATGTCATATGACATTGCTGCCAAGAAC
>JAABNY020000002.1:16967106-16989277 GCA_015164015.2 Brevimyrus niger | reverse complement strand
AACTAGAGAATCTGATGAGACCACTACAATAACAGAGGAGGGCGGATTCCATAACAAGACAGAGGGGTTCATAGACAACCACATGCTCGACCAGTAGAGCCATGCGGCCGACAAGGAAAAGGGGAAAACACATAGACTGCCAACAGGAGCTGACTCTGATCGTGGTGCTTTAAGACATGGACATACAGGAAAATACATTGGTGGGGTAAGATGTAAGTAGGAACAGGTGCATTTTAGAGTTATGAGTCACAACTAGGACTCAGAGCATTCAGTTAAAGTTCATTTATTAACTTCTACATTTCCATGTGATCCATCCAGTACTTCTAGAAATTGTACAAGTTAGTGAGTGTCCGAGGAGTAGGGATCAGGTGGGTAAGCAGGTCACGGGGCTGTCTGGGGAATACACTGCTGTCATTTCTACAGCCTCCCTTTCTAGTCTTCAAATAGATTTTCAATCTAGGTGTTAAACATGAAACAAGCAAATCTGATCTGATTCATCTATATTATGAGGTTGATGGATATTAAGAAGAGATGAGCAAAACTTGTTTGTCTAATCTAGATTAGAAAGTTGGTAATAACATTTTCATAATTAGTTTTAATAAGTGTATTAATAAGTACTTTAAATGGTAAGTTAAACCATATAATTGTGATTTAAAAAAAGATTTTCTTTCTGAGGACATTAACATCTTTGCTATCTTTTCAATGATGACTGATTTCAACAGCAACTCCAATGATCTCTGAAGTCTGTGGAGTCCAGCAGAAATCAACAGAGGTAATACTGTTTAGATAGAAGTAACACAACAGTATTTTACTAAAACATGCAGTAGTTGGTATAATCCTGGTCCTAGCTCCCATGCACTGTACATTTAGTATCTTCTATACTTAAAATACTTTTCACCTAATGAGCAAATGTTTCAGATGTGTTAAAAGCTGAGAGAACACCAAAATGTGCAATACAGGGGCCCTCCAGGACTAGGATTGGTAAGGTCTCATCAACAAGCTAAGGAACACATACAAGTAATACTTCACATAGGCTTTACATATGAAACAGTGCAGGACTACATCTGTACATTAGAATTCATATCGTATTTTGTGTACCTGATTTGAAGTCTCACACCAACCTTTCCCACTTTCCTGCTGATGACTTCTTTTAGGTCACCGGCATGTCTATCCAATGAATTTAATTTCCAGTGGAACTGTAGAGACGTGTGGAAATTGATCTGAAAAAGCAAACACAGATGCAGGGTGGGTCTGAAATGTCATACATTCAAGAATGTATTGAATTCCGTTTGAAGCCTGCTACTCAATCATAATGTAGTACAAACTCTATGTATTGGTGAGTACAGTACAAATGTACTCGCACAGTACCTAACCCAAATGTATACCAATGATATAGTCAGCAAACATTAAATACAGTTAAAACCCCATTAAACATTAAAAATTGTTAAAAATTGTAAGCAGAAAAAATATTTATCCAAGTCAACTTATGTAACTGGGAAAATGTGTACAGTGTGACACTTCCTCTGCCATCTTCACAATAATTTCCAAGTGAGATTTTTCATCTGTGTTGGCAGCTCCAGTAGCATCATGAGAGTGAGCGTAGCATCCACATTTCGAAATGTTCCAGAACATATTCTGACAGTTGGGTACCATTTGCCTGCTGTTTTATCCATACTGTGGATTCAGACATATCATTCACTTCACATACTATATTTCTCCTACTGCATAGCAAACAAATACAGTGGTACCTCGGTTCTCAAACTTAATCCGTTCCAGACTCCGGATAGAATTCTAAAAAGTTCGAGTTCTGATCTAATTTTTCCCATAAGAAATAATGGAAAACCAATTAATTGGTTCCCAGCCCCCGAAAATTACATCTTCTAGCATTTAAACACAAAATGAACAGGATAAAACAAGAAGAGGATTTTTTTTAATGTCTTCCAAAACAATAAATATCTTATCTCAACATTACCCCAGTCCTGCCCCAAATGTCCGCTCCTTCCGTGTGCCACGCCCCCTTGTTAACCTCGTGTGGGATCCGCATGTGATCAGCTGTTTCTGGTTGTTGTCATTAGTCCTCTGTATTAAGTCTGTGTTTTGTTTCCCCAGTCCGGTTATTGGGTGCTCGATTTGCTTACAGTGCTTGCTTAAAGCAGTGCATTCTGATCCTGAAGCAATGCATTAAGATTAGACGCATTGCGACCTCTCACCTGGCTGCACAAACTGGAACCGCCTCTGTGACGACACACCTTTGCCCTAATTGGCTGAAGAGTTTAGTTACACGCATGACGTTTGTATCCCAGGCAGTTCCGATGCGGAATCTGCTATTTCTCCCGAATATCACGTAAAGCCGTGAGAACTGGTTTTCAGTTAATTTACCTAGTAAAATTAAGTTCAATTGAATGATATAAATGCTCTAATAGTACACGTAAGTTAGTGGTTTATTTATTGTTAGTTAGTGTAATGCTGTTTTACTTGGTTAATCGTCCAGTATGCGAAGAAGGCATTCAAGTAAGAATTGCATTGTATGACTCATTTCTTGGCGTGTACAATTTGTATTAGATTAGCGTTCACGATTCGACTTCTGATATTCAGTTCGAGTTCTAGGTCAAACTGGTTTGTTCGACTTTCAAAAAAATTGAGTTCTAGTGAGTTCGAGAACCGAGGTACCGCTGTATGTGATTTTGTCACCAATCCAAGCATGTTAATGCAGAGACCTGGTGCCTCAAGCTGGTGCACTGCAGAGACAGTAGTGTCAACCGATGGTAGTGAGCTTTCTGAGCCCCATGTCCAGAAGGCTCAACAAGCTCCAAGCTTGGCATTGTCTGCTTTGTCAGCCTCTCTGGTAGGTTCTCTGCAGTCCTTATAATTGCATTTACAGGTATTTTTGGAGTGAAAAAGCAAAACACATCGAAATATTCTGGGTGGTCACCACTGTGGTGGTGGGGTGTAGCGACAAAAAGAAAATGGCAGCAAACCCAGAACAAGGCAATGCCCACTAAGGATTATTCCCATGGGAAATAACAAATGAAAAAACATGCAGTGTGTGACATTATGGATGATGGGCAGATATTCAGTATATTTACATGTGGTTATTGAAATGTCCATGGTTGCTTCCTACTGGGAAAGCCATGATTCGCAGAGAGCTGACATGATTTATCATGATCTTTGGCTTTAGATTATTTCAATCCAACAGGGACATGTAACCTTTTTATGTCCGCTGTGTAGGATATTATTACTGAAAGGAACTGATTGGGAGAGAGGGTATGAAAGAATATGAGAAGCACTGGGTGTAGCATGGGGCATTTACCATGAGCAGGCACCCCACAGAGACCCGTCAACACTGCTGACTGGAAAATAACATTGTCTTTCAGGATTCAACTGATACCTTCCAGGATTTTCCAGTATAAGTAGTTGCCAGTGTCCTGACTTATCTTCAGTTTTATGAACTGGTGCAAGAATTGTTGGGATTTTAATTCATTCTGTTAAATACTACAGGCGAGTAAAATGAAAACTTGCACTGCTTATCTGATGTATAGCTTGTGTATCCAGGTTAAAGGCATCTGACCACTATAGCCCCTGTATGCAGAGGGTTTAAAATGGGAAAGGCCAAACTCACCCATCAAATCAAAGATCATATCAAAGTTAAAATGACAGAGAATGTTTGTTTATTGAAATTCAGGGCTGGTCCTGGGCGATGTGGTACCCTAGGGGAGCACTGCCATCAGTGTCCATTGTCCAATACAAAGTGAAATTGTTTGGTTTGGATTGTGGAAGTTTGTATTTCTGACCTGGACACTGATGTGTTTCTCTATGTAATTGTATATGGTCAAAATTTAAACAAACATCAAAGTGTATGTGAATAAATTATGTCATTTTGTACCCTAAGTGTAAAACTAGTTTTCTTTGGGAGTTTATCATTTGATATTTTGACAAAATCTGTCTGGCTATAAATAAAATCACAAAGAATTTTCCTTAGTCTCTATATAATTGAATATGCTTTTACACAGGCTAGACTGAATCTCAACGCAGGCTAATCCCAGGCTAAGAGCAGTAAAGTAATAGTGTCCCTGCATTTTCTCCATTAGAGAGCTCTTTTCCCCGTCATTATTGTTTAAAGAACCATTATCGGCCCTAATGATAATGTAATTTATCCAACAGTGCTGATATATTTAGAGCACCTTAATAATGACATGTCAGCTGAGCCCTAGTGTGCCTAGTATGTATGTAAAAGAGCATTTATCTGGTTTCTGTTTTTCGTAGACATAAAAAAGCAGATGGCTGCACAGAAAAATGGAGAGCAAGTAATTGAGACAGAGACAGTCTAAGCAGAAAAATGAGTCAATTACCAGCCCTGAAATTATTTGCATTATAACTCAAGAGAGCCCCTCCTGATGATCTTGTAATGTCACAGGGACATGGACAGATCAAAACTAACACTTTATCCATCAGACCAATCAAAGGCTCTCTCCTGTCAAAGTGACCTCAATAAGTCAGAATGGAGACATTTCAGGGCCATTATGGGCACTAAAGTAGAAGTAGGAGAAGATGCTGCCCTGACATTAGTACTGGACGTATTTAAGATTTTTACAGAATATTTTAAAGATGCTCTATGCAAAAACCTTACTTACTTTTTAGTGCTACAGCCAGTAACTACTGCCAGGGACTCAATTCTTTGCTGAATCGCTTGTCCAAACTCTTCCTTCTTTGGGAAAATGTAAAACGTATAATACTGTATAATGATGCCAGCTATGTAAATCTTGAGATGAGACATCTTCTGGATTGCATACATTCCTAACAAGGGTCATGTCCACTTATTTCCTCTTGTTATGTACCAGATTAACTAAGGTTTAAGAAACCTAGTTATATACAACATAATAGGAGCTGCCTGGCACAATGTAAAATACAGACACGGAGAAAACCGATGTGTTATAAGCCAGTGTTTACCATTAAGTCAGCCTGCATGCTGAAGGCACTTTGCAAATCCTCATCTTATCTCAGAATATCATGAGCATACAAATCCTCATTACATTTTTTCCCCAAATGCACAAAGCATATAATAGTTTCCATTTTTTTTTTAAAATTACCTTCTGTGATCATAACCTCTCAATCTCCTCCCTGGCACAGATCTATGCAAAAGTTCAGTTTAACAGAATAGGGAACAGATATTATCAAATCAATCACTGATCAAATAAATTACATTAGTTCCTGTGATATTTCCACTATTCCAAGCAATTTGTAACCTAGCAACAGGCCCTTTTATACTGTGCTATTTGGATGGCAGGCATGATTAATTCTCTGAGCTACACATGAAAATGGCTCTGGCTTCACTGTCATCCACTAATCAAGGAAAGCAAAATATAAAGAAGCCAGAAGCGTTCTGCTTTCATCTGTTTATTTCCAAATTGAATATGAATAGTGAAAATTAGTTATGTGCCCTGATTTCCATACTTTTGGATTGTTACATATTAAGTTTATTGTGTATGCCAAACTCTTAAATGCAAAAATGTAGTTTGAATGATCATGGGGAAAGGTTTTGAACTCATTTAGCTAATGAACAGAGCCTGTGAAAATATAATGCGACAAGCCTCCTCTTACTAGTCGATGGGAAAAATCCACTGCCCCTCCATCTTTTTGCCTGTGCTGCGTTTTGGTCTGTCTATCAACCAGAGGTGGACATTTCCTGTCCAGAAAGTAAAAATCCAAACCAGGATTTTGTTTCAACCAACCAGTTGAGCATAAAGTGTCACAGTCACAGGGTACTCAGCTGGTTGGTTGAAACAAAATCCTGATTTGGATTTTTACTTTCTGGACCTGAAATGTCCGCCTCTGCTGTCAACACAGCCACGTTCTTTAAAAGACCAGATGGCTTCTGACTTGTTACAATTCAGGGCAATGGCTGCACGAGCAGATGAACAGATGTCACACATTCAGCAGAGGTCTTACAGATTAGAAAACTGCTTTTATGTCATTGTTTGCTCTGTAATTTAAAATTGTCTAAGTCATTATGTGCCCTTCGCTGCCTGGCATTGGCTCTAAACCAGCTTTAGGGACCCCCAGACTGTCCACATTATTACTCCTTCCCAACTCCTAGGGATTTGGGACAGAGAAAAAACATGGACTGTCTGGGGTTCCGTCTAACTAAGCCCACAAATTGTATATGGAGCTGCTTAGTGTATAATACTCTGTGCTCCCTTTAATGATGGTAGAAGGAAAATAAGAACTTTTCGGAGACGACCTTAACCCCCCACTCAGCCCTAACCTTAACTATAATTAAACAAACAACAGACAAGACTTTTGACGTTTTTCATTTTTTTTATTGCAGTCACAGATTTTCATAAAATTGAGGTTATTCTTGTGTGTTGTCCCCACAAGGTAAAATGTTACAGGATTTTATCACATTGTGGGGAAATTAGGTCCCCATAATCTAATAATTACAAAAAATACACACACACACACACACACATTAGCAATAGCAATTAGTCAAATTGCTCTGTCTTTGGACTGTGGGAGGTTAAAAGAGCTCCTGTAGTGAAGGCAGGATTTGAGCCCCCAACCCTGGAGGTGTAATGTTTGGTGTAATACAGTGGTCATTTGTTTTGCAGCCTCATCACAGAGAGTATTTGTTACTTAATCTAGGTTTAGCAGTTAACACAGTTAGTAAGGTCTGGAAATCTATGCTGCAGGCTGTGTGTGTCTGTGTAAACTGAGCTCACAGTGGGCAGCTCTCCTGTGAGTCCACCTTGATGCCCTCACATGACCCTATCATGGTTTTTAACACTAATCGATCTTTTCCTGCTGTCTTGTGCCTTTTGGCTTCTTCCTCATTTCCTGTGGTGGCCTTTAAGTGCTGTGATGCTTGATTTAAAAGTTTTAGGAAGGACCAATGATGCACACTGGCCCACCTACTCACCTGGTTGTATAAAAATTGTATATTTGCCATCAGGTTTTATTTGCCTTATGTGTTTCATGTTTCTTTTTAATTCAATGACAATGACATAATCAGTCAGTTTGTTTAGAAAATGTGAATGTGTCCTGTACAATTACCTGTTTTTTATGCAAATCTATTAACTAATCAATTTTTTTAAAATATTTTGAAATGCCCTTTAAATAATACAATTCTGTCATGGTAAAACACAAACTATTCATGCTGTTCTTGAATCAGCTGAAGACAAACGGCAGCACAAGACTAAGTTTAATGTCCAAACTGGGGAAAACAGACTGAGACGCGGACTAAATACACAGGACAAGCCAAAAATAACAGGAGACATGTGATCACAATCGAGGTAGTTCATGTAGGTAATTAAGGGGCGTGGCACACACGAGGATCGGACGAGCTGGGCGTGACAAATAGGTTAAAATATAATTTGTGCATGCATATACTGTTAATGAACCAGATAAACTGTTAGTTATGTTTCATCAATAAAACCAATATTAGATTATTTAGGGGAAGGTACAGTATAAGAAATTTGCAATTTTCAAAGTAAAATATTCTCATCAGGTTGCCTTGGATGGTCCGGTGTTGATGGTCTAGCTCAAAAGACTAACCTAAGTGCCCTGTAGCAGGTCTCTCTCACCACTCTCAACAGCACAGCAAGACTTTTAATGAGCTGGAACAAATTCAGCCCACAAAAACTTTGCAATGTTGTCCTTAATGCATGACTCATTATTTAATAATCCATTTTAGAAGAAATTACCAGCAGGATTTCCAATATAGAAATTCTCAGGTTTGCTGCTGATATAAAAGGAGTATTTTCTGTAATCTGGTTCCCATTTATTTGTGTGCCTTGATTTTCATTTAGGCAGGTTAAATGTCAGGCATTAAATGTCTGAAAATCAGAGAAATGCCAAATAAACAAAGAATTACATGCACTTTAAGGCTCATGAGACCTTTTCTGTCAGTATTTTTCACATAATTCAAGTGAATGAAAGGTATTTTCTTTATTGGGCATATTGGGTTTATTTTCTAAACCTTAGCATTGTTTTTCAAATTGATGTGATGTTTTATAACACAAAAATGGCATTTGAGTAGGACTTTATGAAACGTATGTAGAGTTAATTGTGAAATAAACTGCCAGTTTTGAGGATGGCGTGCATTTTCCCAGAAAGCTCACTGACATCCCACTGACATCCCACTGACATCCCAGCCATACCTGTGCTCCACGCTCCCCCCTCCCCCACCCTAACAGCAGGACTCCCCCAAATCCCTCTCAGTGGAAGCTATTCTACAACTTTTGTGTCTTTCTAACAAAGTTATTCAGAAATTTCAGCATTTTTTTTTGCTGAAAGCATTTTTGTCAGTTTGTTTAAAAAATGTGAAAGTGTCCTGTTGTTATATATACATATATATATATATATAGATGCATACTAATATTGTGTCTCATTGTGTCTTTCATGGAATGTGAATCATCTGTTGATTTCCTACTTAGTAACAAAAATGATAGTCCTTTTTAAACAAATTGTTTTATTATGGTAAACATTGTTGCATTTTTTATTTTATTTTTGTATTTTTATTTGCCAAATACATTACAAACCTTATATTTAATGATAACTTGTTATATATGTATCTGACTTTTTTTAAAAGTTATGTTTATTGTTTGGTTATTTTCATTAAGTGACTATATTCTATAAGGATGATGTGGCTGCTTCTGTATTGCTTCTCCTCAGACTGCAGATCTTTCCTCTCTTCATCTCAAAGTTTATCATTGTTTCTTTTCCTTTTCCTCCTGTTTTCTCCGCAAGCACGCAGGCATTGGACACGCTATGGTAAACAAACTGCATTATATGGTAGATATCATTCTAATTGTCTTATACTTTGGTTTGCCCTGGGTTTTCCTTTATCTCCTTTTTAGTTTGCTTTAACTGAAATATACAAACTTCAATTTCAAGGTATACAGCCAGCATTTTAATTCATTTTTTTCATTATTGTCTGTTTTAACTCCCAAATCCAGCACCCTTCATCAGCTCAGACAACACCACAGCACTTACACAAATCAGTATACCAGAAATTATAATATTCAACTGATGTAAATCTTTTCTCTTTTTTATGTATGTTTTTAAAAAGATAGAATTTCATAGCATGTAGATTTTCATTCAATTTTAATTGCCATTAGACATATTTAGTTCTGATTCCATTAGCAGGCTGTAGGAATGGATAAGTCAAGACGGAATGAGTTCATCAAAATATTCTTTCCATATCAGATCAGAAAACATGTTTATAAAAAAGTTTTTTTCTTCTCAAGTATAAAGACTATGTATATCTCAGTAACTAATGCCAGTTATAACTAACAGGCCACAACTGATTATTGATTATCTTATGATTAATATCAGGAGTTACATTCACATTTCAGCCTTTGTCAATTTTGCCATGTAAAAAAGTCCAGTAATTTACAAATATGTGTCAGTGCAAAGACCTGCAGAACTATAGATAGTAACAACCCATTGGAGAATCACAGGACTCATGGCTTAGTCGGGATTAACTAAATTGTGATTATAGAGATCTCATGATATTGAGCTGTACATGCAATTCCGAAGAAAACAATCACCACTATGATGTTGTTATATTTTTAATAATACAAAATTAATAGTGGAATCACTTGGCTATACGTCTGTTTGGATATTAAGAGCAAATTGCAGTATATATATAACATATGAACTTAATGATTAATTTTCAGAATATAATTTTGAGGCATATCTCTTTACCACTGTTTAATGAAGAGTTAATTCAATAACCATTCTGTTTCTCCATTTAGCTTAGGCAAATACGTTCACTCTTGTCAGAAAATTATGTAACTTATATTCCCATCTTAGATACAATTTTGCTGTAAGGCAGCGTAGTTATATATCCAAAGATGACTTCCTGACTTGGCTCTGTCTCCTGCTGCCTGCCACTAGACTTTGAGAAAAGGAGATGAGCAGTTACAGGGTGCAGTGTCCCGCATGCTGATCCATGCCAGGAATACCACTGCGAACGTGTACAATCTAATGAGCAGTTACAGGGTGCAGTGTCCCGCATGCTGATCCATGCCAGGAATACCACTGCGAACGTGTCCAATCTAATGTCTTCATTAATACTAGGAGAAATGCTCCTGATGCATTTTAAACCTGCATGCCGTAATGCATTTACTTTAACAAAATCCATTTTATACAAATCAAATACTCAACATTTTTGTTATACATGTTTTATGGATATAATCATTTATTATATATTAATATTATTATACATTTATTTATGATAAATTGCCAATTTATAAGGTGGATGAAAAATTTCTTGACCACACCTATCACATTCTACATTTTTATTATAAATGTATCCTTACAATTTTACAAGCCAAATTATCCACTCACATTTCACCATACTGATACCAGAAGGGGAAGAGGTTTTTATTTTAAATTGATGGGGGAGTCAAATGGTCCAATTTATGAAAATGTTCACAAAATATTTTAGGGAGATTGACAGTAAACCGTATTTTATAATCTAATCTTATTATGTTCTTGGGGGGAGGGGGGGGGGGTTATACTGTTTATGAAGGTGCTTTGAAAATGAGGTATAATTAGAAGAGTGTTTTTTTACCTTATTAAAGTATTATTAGCTGAGGCAGAGTGTGGGTGAGTTTAATGTCCGATAATGCTATGCACAACTAGGTGTAATGTCTGCTGCACAAAAATGTGGGTATAATCACTTAAATAATTGCTGCATATTTAGCGCAGTGCGTATATCTCATTTTCTACCACTCATACAGTGCAATGCATCCTACTACACAATGCATGCCTGCATCATTTGCAAGAGTCCAGACTATAACATGGCAGCAAAACAAAGTAGAAGTAGACATTCATTGAGCTAGTGAAGCACTTTCTATCTCCGCGTCTTGGCTTTTTTCTCCATGAAAAGTACTCCCTCATTAATTCCTTAAAATAAAAGCCTGCCCCCATCCCCCAAGCCTAAAATCCCTATTTCTGGAAACCTTTTAATTTGACATATTTTATCCTCTGTGATACCGTGGGTTTAGTCTGTTCTGTATGTCATTCGTGTTTTGCTTCCTGCTTCTGCCTGACTGCACGGCATTGCTGATATTTATGCATCAGAGCCTGTGTATGTTATGTCCCCTTTACTCAAGTGTTTGCTTCCTGTTTCATGACTCTTTTTGAAATTTTTTTTGGTTATACTTCCAATGTGTTTTCTTGCATTTACTACATGACTGATTCTCCTGTTCACATGCTTCTGCTTGGACTTCCCTTGTTTTCTTGATTTCATTCAGTTGAACTTTTGTGGTTTTAATCACCCACCCTGGCTCCTATGTGCATGGGTCCCGCTCATCCAATCAGCTTGAATGGATCATTCTTTATATTTTATGAATATGAACCTTACAGAACTTCAATATTTAGTTAAATTTGATTGGGTCTACAAATCAAATTGCAGAGAAGTACCTGTAATCTTTTGATCTTTGTTTACTAATTCTATTACTATACTAAATTTTCAAAAACATAATACTAATAATGTTTGAATGAAACCTTGTGACTGTACTAACAACCATTTTTGTGTCTGACTCTCCCCTCCTCAGTAATGTACTAACCAGTTCTACTCACCCCTCGACCAAATTCCTTAATACAAATTCCATAATTCCTTTCAACAGAGAAAGATGTCCCTGCAACATTCTGGTACAAGACACGCAAGCACATGCATGCACACATACACACCCACTCACACTCCTATCATGTCCTTTAAAAACCCCCTTCCCTGCTAACTTCGACAAATCAGGAGAAGAGCAATACCAAACTAGGGAATTTTCTTGAAATCTGGGAGGGACAAACCTTCTACATGATCTTGGCATCTCTTGTTTCCCTTTGCATTTATAATTCCCATTGCTGATCCTTCTGACTCTGACAGTGATCCAATTGCCAGCCACCAACTGGAGAACTGCAGCCCTACACTGTACCTTTATTTTCTGTTTCCCTCTGCTAAGTTAGGACGGGGCCAGGGGCTTTATGTCCAGCTGTACATGAAAATAGAACAACTATTACAGCTGACCGGGTGTCAAAAGAAGTCCCCTCCTCCAATCTCAGGTCCTGGAGAAGTTTCATGCACAAAAAACAACAGAAACTAGCAAATACAATGATAGAAATGAGAAAAGGTGAATGCAATATAATGGTAATTCAGACAGCTTCTTCTGAAGAAGCTATTTCATCATTTGGCCAAGAATGAAAACTATTATGGTGCATTTGTGAGGATCAATCCATCATAATCTATAACATGACATGGCAGCTGTACCACTGAAAACATCCAGTTCACTCTACTCTGTGGCACGCAAGTGGTCTGAAATTGATCTAGCAATAAAATTTGAGAGTATGGCCCTGTTTCATGTCAAGCTCCAGAGCCCAGACTGGGTGTTACTCAGAGTTTCTGTGAATGTCTCCACACAAGTCCTATGGGGCTCAGAGACAGCAATGTGTACTAGAAACCAGAACATGTATTAGAAGATGTGACAATGATTAACCACAATGACTGCATACCTGAGGCCTCTGTGGGACTGGACTGGCACTGATAAAAGACAACAATTGTTGTTGTCACCACTGAGAAGCATTTAGAGGCTTAAATGATCATACTCTGAGAAGAACCAAACTATTTTTGACAATGGTTTAACAATTATATTGGACTTAAAACTATGAAAATTGGATTATTTGGTGAATAGCATGGTAGAAGACCATATTTTAAATTGGTTTTAATAGTTCAGATACACACCAACAGGGGTAAGAATGAGCCTAGCACTGTGACTATGCCATCACTTATGCCCTTTTCCATTAGCTCTGAAAAAGTGGCTTCTGTTTTAAACAACTGAGATAGCTTTTATTTGATCTATGTGATCAAAGGCAAACGACAGCAAGAGATAGCTGAATATCATTTAATCCCTGAAACTGTCTGTGTTCTTTTATAAATCGTGTTATCTTTAAACTGTGGCAGACTGAAGCAGAGCTGGAATTAATTTCAGTTGTGAAGGAAACTGCCATGATATAATCCAATTCAATTACAGGGTTTTGGTTTAATGTCACATTATACCAAATAACTGAAGACACTGGTTCCAGACAGCTGGGCAGTGTGTATGTGGAGGTGGGCTATACGTACTGATGGTGTTTCATGGATGATTTGTAAACAAGGGACCCTTCCGGCTAGGTTTAATCAATATTAAGGAGAGTCTGCAGACCTTTGCCCAATGCCTGTATAGGGCATCAATATCTGGCTTGGCACTCAAGAATGTGTGTTTGTGTGTATGTGTGTGTGTGTGTGTGTGTGTGTGTATGCACTATACTGCCAAAAGTTTTGGGACACCCCTCCAAATCATTGATTTCAGGTGTTCCAATCACTTCCATAGCCACAGGTGTATAAAATCAAGCACCTAGGCATGCAGACTGGTTCTAGGAACATTTGCGAAAGAATGGGTCATACCGTAATAGGATGCCACCTGTGCAATAAGTCCATTTCTGAAATTTCCATACTATTAAATATTCTATGGTCAACTGTAAGTGGTATTATAACAAAGTGGAAGCAATTGATAACAACAGGAACTCAGCCACAAAGTGGCAGGCCACATAAAATCAAAGAGCATTGGCAACGCATGCTGAGGCGCACAGTGGTCAGAAGTTACTGACTGTCTGCAGAGACAATAGCTACAATCCTCCAGACTTTGTGTGGCCCTCATATTAGCTCATGAACAGCGCATAGAGAACTTCAAAGAATAGGTTTTCATGGCCAAGCTGCTGCATTCAAGCATTACATCACCAAGTGCAATGCAAAGCGTCAAATGCAGTGATGTAAAGCAAGCCATCACTGGATTCTAGAGCAGTGGTGATGTGTTCTCTGGTGTGACAAATCGCGCTTCTCTGTCTGGCAATTTGACGGATGAGTCTAGGTTTGGTGGTTGCCAGGAGAACGGTACATGCCTGACTGCAATGTGCAAAGTGTAAAGTTTGATGGAGGGGGTGGGGTTGTTTTTGCAGGGGTTGGGCTAGGGCCCTTAGTTCCAGGAATGGAACCCTTAATTCTGCAGTATTCAAAGCCATTTTGGACAATTTCATGCTCCCAACTTTTTGGGAATAGTTTGGGGGTGTCCTTTCCCAATTCCAACATGAAGCAGGTTCTGTAATGACATAGATGAGCGAGTCTGGTGTGGAGGAATTTGATTGGAGTGCACAGAGCACTGACCTCAACATGACAGAACACCTTTGGGATGAATTAGAGCGGAGACTGCGAAGCAGGCCTTCTCATCCAAGTCCCTGACCTTACAAATGCTCGTTTGGAAGAATGGTCAAAAATTTCCATAAACAAACTCATAAACCTTGTAGACAGCTTTACCAGAAGAACATAAGAAATTTACAAACAAGTGGAGACCATTCGGCCCATCAAGCTCCTTTGGGGAGAACTTAACTAATAGCTCAGAGTTGTTAAAATCTAATTTAACTCTGATTTAAAGGAACCCAGGGTTTTAACTTGCACTACACTAACAGGAAGATTATTCCTTACTCTTACTACACGCTGTGTAAAGAAGTGCTTCCTCAAATTCATTTTCCAATTCTGAGTTATATTATTTAAACTAATACTAAAATAGCCATTTGGCTGAACAGCATCCAGACCCGTTAAAATCTTATAGACCTGAATCATGTCCCCCGTTAGTCTCCTTTTCTCGAGACTAAACATTCAGCTCAGCTAATCTCTCCTCATAAGACATTCCTCTAAGACCAGGGCCAGTATGCATAAAACTTCTCAGAGTAAAATTTCACTCTTAAATGTGTCACAATTCTAAGAGTAACGTGATTTTTCTCCTACTCCCACATTTAAGAATAAGTGGCATACATCTTAAGTCCAAGTGTACGACCATTCTTAACACCATTCTTAGGAAGTTTCATGCATACCGGCCCAAGAATCAATCTCATAACCTTACAATTCACCTTACAAGGCAGCAATGTCCACGTTAAGGTATGTTGACCAAACATGCACACAATAATATAGGAGGGGTCTTACCAAGAAATTACATAAATGTAACATCACCTCCCTTTGCTTAAACTCCACACACTTACAGATATAACTTTACATCCTATTTGCCTTTTTTATTGCTTCCCCACACTGGTGAGAGTGGGACATGGAAACATTGAATTACATACCGAGATCTTCCTCATAATCAGCTACCTTTATTTCAGTAGAGCCCACAAAATATCTGGGCCAGTATGCATAAAACTTCCTAAGAATGGTCTTAGGAAGACCACTGGGTTGTGGGGGGTCTGGAGCCTATCCTAGAAGCAATGGGCATAAGGCAGGGAACAACCCTGGACGGGGGGCCAGCCCATTGCAGGACACACTCATACACCATTCATTTATACATGCACATCTACAGTATGGGCAATTTAGCAACTCCAATCAGCCTCAGCATGTCTTTGGACTGTGGGGGGAAACTGAAGTACCCGGAGAAAACCCCACGACGACACGGGGAGAACATGCAAACTCCACACACATGTAACCCAGGCAAAAACTTCAACCCAGGTCTCAGAGATGTGAGGCAACAGTGCTAGCCACTGCACCACCATGCTGCCCTTGGTGTCAATATTAATAATGTAAATTAGGAACAATAGCGGTCCTAAAAGTGAATCTTGCATTACCTCACTATGAAATTATGAATGCAGGCTCACTGTGACATTGTGCCTCTAACAACTACTCACTGCTTCCTGTCTGTTAACCAGTTTTTGATCCAAGCCACTACAGTTACTAAAATTCCTGCAGCTTTGAGCTTACGCAAGAGCCGATTGTGGGGGACAACATCAAAGTCCTTCTGGAAATTTAAGTTGATCACATCATAGGTCTTTTTTGATCTATTTTTATTGTAGCTTCCTCAAAGAACTCAAGTAGATTTGTTAAACAGGATCTACCTCTCCTAAATCCATGTTGGCTATCCCTCAGAATGTTCCATCCAGGTAACCTATATTTGGATTATAGCTTCTATTATTTTTCCCAGTAATGCTGGTTAAACTGATTGCCCTATAGTTTGCTGGTTTACTACTATCCACTTTTTTGAATATAGGCGTTATATAGCTGCAAAGGGTGGGCCTACTCATATTAAAGCCTGCGTAGTTCATATGTGTGTAAAGCAGGTGTCCCAATACTTTTGGCAATATATTGTGCGTGTGTGTTTTGAAAGAGCACAAGAGCCTAACACTATTGATTTGTTGCCAGTAATATTCTTAAGCAATAGGCATTCACTGACATTCATCTACATCCCAATGAAGCTTACTGCTACCTTCACATAGTACAAAATGAAAGATAACACTGGTCTGGTGGCACCACTTTTATTACACTTCACCTGAACTTGTTTTTGTTATATGAGCAGTTACATCTGTTTTTCTGTGAAATCATTAAATATAGTACCTTTACATACTGTATGGGCTCCAAATCACAGGGTGAAAAAATCTATTTTCATGAGCAATCAATATATCCACAACCGACTTTATCATCTTTATAAGCAAGCCCCAAACAGAATAATATTTTTGTGCTAAGCATATGTTTTTTGTTCCTAAGATGACACACACCATAATAACATTATGTAAACCTATTGCTCAAATCTTAGGAAAATGACATTTAGTAAATGCCCCACAGGGAGCAAGCCAGAGGCAACGTATGACAGGAGTGTGTGGCAATCACTTACTACATGTACAGTATTCAACACGGTGCATGAAATAGGGAAAAGGGAAAGTAGGGAAAAAGAAAGTGGTAATAATTATGATAATACATTTTATTTACATAGCGCTTTTCATAATCTCAAAGACGCTTTACATACAATTAGGTAAACAGATAGCAAAACAACAAAGCACAGTATGGATTGTGTTTGAAATCACAGACAGAGACCGATAGGAAAATGCCACTGGGGAGGGAGTTCCTAAATGGCGGGGAGCTAAACAGGAAAATGTGAGGTCACCATAGCCATGAAATTGGGATGGGAGGATATGGGTTGGGTCAAAAGTAACACCAAGGTTACGAACCGGTGGTGGGGTCCAGTCGGCCTGATTTTGTTTAATCTGGATTTTGTTCTTAAGACAATTTTGTCTTATCACTTGAGTTTTGGAAAATCTTGCCCCATCCATTGTTTGAATTTAGAAACACGTGATTCAATGTATGCTACTGGCAGGTTCTTTATGGAACTAGTGCTGAAGTAGATCTGGGTGTCATCAGCATAGATGGTAGAGATGACAGCAGACGTGGAAATTTAGATTATAGTGGTGAATGATCCGACCAAGGGTTTGAACATCAATGATGAAGAGCTGCGGCTCTAGAATAGAGCCCAGGGGGACGCCACGTGTGATAACTGGTGTGTCTGATTTATGACCTGATAGGGTAATGAAATGTTTCCTGTCTGTGAGATATAAAATGAAGCAGTTTAGCACTTCCCCACAAACTCCTAGGTTGTGGAGTCTTTGTATTAAAATAGGGTGAGAGACTATGTCAATGGCCACATTTAAGTCGAGCAGAAGTAGACAGCTTACGGCATCAGTGTCTTCAGCAACATGTAGGTCAATTAAGTCTTTAACTAAAGCAGTTTTTGTTCTGTGGAATTGGCAGAAACTGGACCGAAGAGGGTCAAGGAGGCTATTATTTTGAAGATAGGTGAGAAACTGTGAGTAGTATACATGTTCGAATGTTTTTGATAAGAAAGGGAGACTGGAAATCGGGCGGTAGTTAATAAGGTTAGTTGGGTCAAGACCAGGCTTTTTAATGATTGGGGTGACAGCTGCTACTTTTGAAGGCAGTAGGAACATGACCATGGGCAAGAGATGAGGAAGGGACCAATTGCCACGAGGCAGTTCTTAGTTAGGGGTGTAGGAAGAGGGTCAAGTGAGCAAGCGGCAAAATTTGCAGTAGTGATTATGTCACAAACCTCAGAAATAGTAACAGGAGAGAAGTTGTTTAGACAGTTAAGTGGAGCAGACACACTGGGTGAAAACAAAAACACTGAATCAGCATTTGAGTGGTTTGTGTCAAGAGAAGCATAAATAGAAATTTTGTAGTTGAAAAATTCAAGGGAAGTGTCACAGATTTACGGGGTGGCAGAAATATTGTGATCAAGTGCTTTGAATAGTCTCTTGACATTATAAAACAGATAACGTGGGTTCTTATAATTGCTGTTTATGAGATTGGAGTATTAGACAGATTTAGTAGTAGGTAAGGCATCCTTATGAACCTTATTTGTAGGCCATAATATGGACAGTAAGGAGGATTTTCTTGAGTCGTCACTCAAGTCTATGACCCTTCTGTTTCATGAGAGAGAGAGAGAGAGAGAGAGAGAGAGAGAGAGAGGAGGTAAGGAGTTCCGAGAGAAATGTATGGCTCTGTTTTAGTATGTGATAAACCAGCAATACTGTAATGGAGCAGGGTCATTTAAATGCAAGATATTCAAACGGTGTAACCATAGTAGGATTAACTCCAATGATTTTGAGATTGTTGTTATAAATTACAGCAAGACCACCATGTCCAGCAGGACAAGGTTTACAGATGTAGCTAAAATTAGGGGGAGTGGATTGATTCCGCCTGGTGGCTGCTGGGTTTCAGTGAAAAACAGAATGGTGACCCAGCAAGGAAGAATATTGGACTTATCCTCTGGATGAAGGTCAGGAGATTATGTAGCATCCACAAGTAGCTTAACAATGAGCGGCGTGTGTGTGTTCACTGATCTGTTCAAACGTGCTGATAATCAGAGACTCCTGATAATCAGGGATTAATGGTACAACAGGATTAATGGATTTCTCTGCTTCGTTGAGAGAGTGAAGATACCAGCTTTATTGTATTTCTTAGATGAAAAATGCATACCACCACATATTAGCTTTTGTGCAAAGCATAGTACAAATGAGAATCAGAGATGGTCTAACAGTGTGTCAGGAGCAACTGCGATTAAGGACCTTGCTCAAGGGCTCAACAGTGACATCACTCTGCCAGTTGCGGGAAGATCACAGATACAGAGGCTGAGCCCACAGCCAGATAGATGCTATTAGCAAGCTTTTCTGATAACCTTGCAGCTACAGCTACGATTGGCAGTCCATGGGAGGCCTAAATGATGATTGTTTTTTGTCATTCAAGGTTGAATCATAAACTGAAGCATATCATCAACATATCGATGTGACTGGATAATAGCTGCATGACAAATAAACGTAGATGAAAGGACTGCTCGTTAGTGTACCCAGAGGAAGACCCTTCAGATCATCAAATTCTGAATAAGTGTGATATGCAGTAAACACAATCCGTTTTAAAGTAAAAAGTTTACTCCAGAAACTGTGCAAGTTTGTGGGTAGAATTTGTTTTTTCATACAAAACAAAATATATGGATATACTGAAAATCACTGCTTTAGAAGTGGCTTAATAATTTTAAACTTTAGTAATTTATGCACAAATACCGCAGTTGATAATAAATTGGTTTTGCTGGCATATGCAGGTAACATGTCCTGCTTTAGAGGCTTTGCCAGGATTGAATACTTGTGCTGAGTTCCTAAAAGCACCAATAATTAACTCACCTTATTTAACCTAAGTTAAAATAATGAGGAGGAGCAGGAAAGGAAACGGGGAGAACATGCCGACTCCACACACACACACACACACACACACACACACACACACACACACACACACACACACACACAGCAATAGGGGAGAGGAGGGTGGCAGCAGTGCCAAGCTGAACCACAGTGCCACTCCAGTTTCA
The DNA here is from genome assembly GCA_015164015.2 of Brevimyrus niger. Classification (NCBI taxonomy): domain Eukaryota; kingdom Metazoa; phylum Chordata; class Actinopteri; order Osteoglossiformes; family Mormyridae; genus Brevimyrus; species Brevimyrus niger. The sequence goes on along the minus strand of JAABNY020000002.1, from coordinate 16,969,550 downwards.
TTTTATTATCAGTTAATGTTGATCTTAAATATCAATTTTTTTAGTTACTATGATATAGTGGTTCAGGGTCCAGAATACTTTAATAAGTATGATGTGACCATCTTGATGCGCCAGCAGGGGGCGATCAGCACCTACAATAGCAGTATGTTCCTTGCGGTTGACTAACACAGAGGTCAGCAGGATACAGCCAGCTGGTCAGCTGTACTCTCTCTGCCCCTATGAACAGTCGGCTTTGAGGATCTCAGTACTGACTCCCCTGATACGCGCCACAGTGACCACAGCCACTGAAAAGAGGAGGGGGGGAGGCATGAAAACCAATGTTGCACTAAATTTACTTAAACAATTAGACGTACGCTCAGTCACACAATTACATGAAATAGGCAAAGAGAAACACAATATGGCACCATAGGTGAGCATCACCTCTGCCAACCCATGGGCGAAGCTAAGTGAGATTGGCTGGCAAGTCGGCAACTCCTTGGAAAACGGCAGCCTAGTTGGCCGCCTATGTCATGTAATATAACTGACCGGCCCAGTCTTAGGTCTAATTGAAAAATTAGCTGTTTAACGTACTATTTACATCATGTGTAGGTTGTCCTACCCACGGAGGCCTGCAGAGGGTGAAACAGCGTGTCGAGTGAATCACCAGGACAAAAAAGGCACCTCTAGAGTCTTATGGCTGAGACTGAGAGGCTCAGGAGAAGCTTCTGGTCCCAGGCCATTGTGTTCATTAACACCACCAGTTGAAAACTAAATCAAACTGTGACTGCAACCTGTAATTTACTGTAAATATTTTGTCATATTTTCTTATAACCTTTATCTCTACTTTTATATACTTTTTATATGTTTATATACTCGTCCTGCCTGTCACATCCACCTGGCCCTACTGTGTCTTCCTTGTCATGCCCTTTCAAGCCATGCCTGTTTGTCTTACTCCTTGTTCTTGCCCACGTGTTAATCACTTCAGCACCTAACAGAATGACTGCCTCCCGAACAATCCATGCAGCCTGCCCTTTAGCTCCATCTTTCACGTCTCTCCGCACGCTGCAGACCGGATACCTTTACTACCTCGGATTTGAAGGTTGAAGGGATTGCCAACTTTTGTCGCCTTGACAACACCCTTGAGCTGAGGACTAATCCCATAGTCTGGAGGATCCCTCAGCCGTCTTCTGGTCCCTGGAGAGGGTGCTTGAGAAACTTATCTCAGGTGTGGACCCTCAAGAGGTGGGGAAGGTCCAGTGCATGTTGGCTGAAGTGTGGCGAATCACCAAGGGTGAGACTTCATCCTCTTTGCCTCCTGAAACCACTGGGCCTGCTGCTTACACCCAGAGGCCACCCTGCACACCAACTCTCTGCGGCATGAGGTCACTCAGCTCAACGTAGATTCACCCGCTGGCTCCCTGATGTTCCTTGAGCTTAAGAAGAGGAAACAAAGGAAGCGAGCCAAATCCGCACCAGAGATCGTCTTACTTGGTCCGGTTCAGCCAACACCTGGCCCAGGTGAGGCCGTTGCAGCACCTAGTCCAGGAGAGGTCTCCGCCGCTCCAGTACCCAGCCCAGAGCCCCTGGTGCCTCTGGAGACTCTAAAGCCGGGCTCCTGGCCTAAAGATAGCCTCTCTGCTCGTCCTCCAGGCTTCTGGCCCAGAGAAGGCTGCTCTGCCTGCACTCCAGGCTCCCAGCCCAGAGAGAGTCTCTCTGCCCATTCAACCCAGACTCCGGGCCAAGGAATGGCAGTGTCACAACTCATGCCTAGGCCGAACCTGGTGTCCTGGCTCCACCCAAGCTCGCCTCCAGGTGTCTTGGCCTCACCTTGTCTCTTGATGTTCCACTGGCTCCTGAAGTGTTCCAGTCTCCTGAAGTCTGGCCAGATCCAGCCCAGTCTGTTGACATCCTGTCAGATCCAGCCCAGTCTCCTGATGCCACGCAGGCACCCGCCTCATCTCCTGATGTCCTGCAGACAGCCTCCTCGTTTTCTGTCATCGCCTAGGAGGCCTCCTTGTCCCCTGCCTGCTGCAGCCAGGCCAACGCCCAACTCCCTGGCCACAGCCGGGCTACTCCTTCACCCCCTGGTTGCTGCCAGGCCACCTTGGGCCGACCCTGACAATGCCTACCACAAGGATTTGGAATAGGACCCTCTGGGCCTTTCCCTAAATCCCACTCCGCGACCCAAAACCTGTTACTCATTTGTCTTACCTTTCATTCCTGACCTCATGTTAATCACTCCTGCTGCCTCTTGTTTTCTCCCTCGTCAATGTTGTATATATGTGCATCCCAGTCCTGTGCTCCCCAACAGAAAAATCAAGTTCTGAGTTGTATAGGAATTTATGTGGTAAAAGAACCACAAATGAACCAAAATTGATAAAGAGGTACTAAGCTCTTTTACTTACCCAGACCCTTGAGAAACTAGTGAGATTAAATTAGTGTGTGTGTGTGTGTGTGTGTGTGTG
>JAABNY020000002.1:16945092-16955117 GCA_015164015.2 Brevimyrus niger | reverse complement strand
ATTTATACACGAATCAGTTTAAATTGCATAACTGGAAAAGTAACTGAAGCTATAAGTCATATGAAAATGGTAGATTACCTGTATTCAAATAACATTCTGAGGGATAGCCAACATGGATTTAGGAGAGGTAGATCCTATTTAACTAATCTACTTGAGTTCTTTAAGTAAGCTACAAGAGATATTGATCTCAAAAAGACATATGATGTCATCTACTTAGATTTCCTGAAGGCCTTTGATGTTGTCCCCCACAAACGGCTCCTGCTTAAACACAAACCGGCAGGGATTGTAGGAATTGTAGCAGCTTCAAATTAAATCTGATTAACAGACAGGAAGCAACGGGTACTTATTAGAAGCACATGAGAACATAAGGACATAAGAAATTTACAAATGAGAGGAGGCCAATCGCCCATCAAGTTCATTTGGGGAGATTTTAACTAACAGCTCAGAGTTGTTAAAATCTTATCTAGCTCTGATTTAAAGGAACCCAGGGTTTTAGCTTCCGCTACACTAACAGGAAGACTACTCCATACTCTAACTACACACTGTGTAAAGAAGTGTTTTCTCAAATTCTGTTTAAAATGTTCTCCCGCTAATTTCCACCACGAGTCCTTGTATTTGAACTAATATTGAAGGAACTATTTGGTTGAACAGCATCCAGACCTGTGTGGCATCTCCACCCTGCTCCGGTTCCGTTAAATCAGAGCTAGATAATATTTTAACAACTCTGAGCTATTAATTAAGTTCTCCCCAAATGAGCTTGATGGGCCGAATGGCCTCCTCTAGTTTGTACATTTCTTAAGTTCTAATGTTCTTATGCACTAGACAGACTAACTGCCTTCTGAGTAGACAGAGTTGCTTCATCATCCGGAGACTTTTGGAGGAGGTTTGTCTGTCTATGATAAAGGAATATTGCAGACATGCTGCAGTAACCTGAAGCCAATGCTCACCAATGGTGTACTTTTTATCCTTAAAGTTCCGATCTTCTTACCCTCGCCACAAGTTTACCACTGTGATTATGGTGTGATTTTTTCAGTGTTGCTGGTGACTTTTATCACGCAAAACTAACAAAGTATCTTCCCAAGTTCCATTAGTACATAAACTTTTCAAGAAGAGGGGGAACAAACTGGACCTGGTCTTTACAAACTTTTTCAATACTCACAATGCTGCACCCCATCCCCACCTTGGTCTTTCTGATCATATTTATATTATGCTTTTAGTAGCGTATTGCCCATTGTTCAAAAGGTCCAAACCAGTGCAAAAACAGAAGCCAGAAGATGCTGGCACTACACAAAGAATCAGAAGCTCAGAAGAATTTGCATCTCGGTCACTAGCTACAGTACCCTGGCCAGCTGCATCATGTCTCTATTTTGGAATATTTTTCTTTCCTTCACCCTCACATTCTGTACATATGCAAATTATTTTTAAATAAACTTTATTGAACATACATCCAAACGAGACATTTCAAAAGATTTTGAACATAAGATTTCCTCGTACATTTAAAAAAATGTAAAATAATGACAGAATTCATTATGTTTTGGCACCAATCATAGGTTTTGTTAAACGTTTTTTCCTAAAATATGTCCCCTAATTAAACATTCTTCCTCTTTATTTTCAATGAGACGTCCAATAGCAGGTGCACATTGTGTGGGCCTGACCACAGAAGTATGAAGACCTGTTTGATGCTTCACCCAGCAGCACCACAATACACACGGCAATTGTGATGTCATTTTCGTCAGGTGCATTGCGCAAGAGGCCTGAAGGTGAATAAAACATTAGCTAAATAACAGGTTCAAAAAGCAAAGGAACACAGAGGGCAGGACTTCAAAACCAACAGGACAGAAAAAGGAATTCCTCCCAGCGGAGACTTGGATGTGATGGTGGGATGTTGAGAGTGGAGCACCTGGGAACTTGGAGAGGGGAGCAGAGGTCATGGCTGGACTGGCCATGGTGGGGGGCCAAAATGGTTTGAACTCCAGGCATCACAAGGGTACAGGGAACAAGCTGGAGGGGTGACTAACACAGGACTGTCAGAATTCCTGATGGCATGAGGGGGGTTTTGTGACCCTTACAGCTCCTCTGGGAGATAGGCAGTCCCTCATGCTTTCCCAGGAGCCAACCCAGGGTTGCCGAGTGCCTCAAGCTCGACAGGTTTGTGGCCCTATGGACTCCCTGCCATCTGGGGAATGAGTATGGCAGACAGGAGCAGGAACCAGGCAACAGGCCTAGGGAGATGCCCAGAGGATCCCATTCAAGATCCTGAGGCGTGGCCTCAACCAACCCTCCCACGGTCTGGGGTTCAGGTGCAGAGGAGGTCCTGTGGAGGCATTGTGTTCCTAAAGGATTGTGGGAAAAGGAAAAGGAACGCGCCCCAGGTGGCCAGTGAGACAGCACGTGAGAAAGACACTGGCGGGACCGCAGGATACACTGTCGGGACGGCTGGTGAGGAGCACCCTGGAGAGACAGCAGGCAAGAGAGGGGCACCGATGAGGTTGCGGGTGAGATGCGGGGTTTCTGCAAGATGACTGGAGATGAGGAGGGGGCCAGTGGGACAGCAGGAGACAAGAAGGATTTTGGCAGGACTGCAGGAGATAGGGAGGGAGCTAGAGGTACAGGAGACAAGGGTGATGGTAATGTGATGGTAATGTGAAACAAGGAATGTGCTGACCGGAAGGTAGCAGGCTCCAGTGACTACAAAGTGGTAGGAGAGGCTTCTGTGAGGGACCACAGGACAGGGTTGAACACACTTGTTGCAACATCTCCCTGGCAAGATACGGGTCTTCCTGGGATAGGAGCCTGGGACTAGGGCGGCATAGGTTCAGGGAAAATGGTGAAACTTGGCCAGGCGAGATGGGCACTGCGATTGGCTTTGATGCATTGCGGTTTCTCCTGGAGTGGTCTTAAGAAACATGGTTTCCTCCAGGCCGGTGGGATAGCTGTCAAGTCTTCGACGAGGCAGGCAGGAAGATTGCAGTTGAAGCATCCAATGGTGTATGTGACACCAGAATGAGCAGGGGCAGCCAGCAGGAGGTAGACTTCCTCAGAAGCCAGCATGTTCTGATGGTGGATGGCAGAGAACCAAAGAAAGACCAAGACAACTCAGCAGCATCTAGAGTCAGGATGGTCCTCGTCCTCAGTCGCCGGGTTTCAGCCAAACCCTCCAGGATTACATCCACTTCCTGTGGTTGGGGACAGGACTGCCAGCTTCCGGTGGAGCAGGGCAATAGCCTCCGGTCAGGTTCATGGCTGAGAAAAGTAGGTCTTCACAAGGACCTACAGGAGCGCGGACTAAAGACAAATGACAATACTGGGACTGGGAAAGACGGAGGGACACATACAAACTGGTGTGGTCATAATGATAAACACGTAACAAGGGATGCTGTTAAAGACTTAATTAAATAACAATAATAATATTAATAATAATACTAATAATGATAATAATAATAACAATATTATTAATAATTATTATTATTACTATTGTTATTTAATTTACATTCTTTTAAGTCTCACTTTGGATTGTCTCATGTATACTTCATGATCCCTTGCCTGTGTGGTTCTCACTTCAACAATGCCCCTTATAATTATTTCATTCATTCATTTTATTTAAATGTTTCTAGATTATTAAAGCCTTCTTTTTGCGGTTCCATTTCCATTTGCTGGTTTTGTACTCATATTATAAAAATGCAATACCTCCCAGACCTGCCCTGCATGGTGCTTTAACCACCACAAAACATCATTTCGAGGGTTCACACAAATGCGTCTGTCACTCATTGGCCATTACCTTACTTACACAAGCTTCACACAGACAACCTCCTCTCAGGGAAACAGCGGGGGGGGGGGACTTTTCTCTCTCTCCTGCACTTCAGTGGGCTGGGGATCTGTAATGACTGTAATTAAGCCTGAAATGGCTCTTAAAGGGGGCCTGAAGTGTCAAATGAAGGAGACACAAAGATGTAGCCTATAGCTTATCCAAGGGGAATCGAGCTGCAGAGAGTGATGGCCTGATGAGGACAGATGGAGAAGTAGATGGAGGAAATTATTCCTGTTATTATTGCCGCACAATCTAACTCAAGCTTTCTTTGATGTTTCAATTGCTGTGCCAATGTCCAGTCTGCCACATTTCCAGCATATACCATACAAAAGCAAGTGAGCTATCATTGCTGTTGCTGCCTGTAATGGATGGGAAGGCCACCTACTTTATTTTTGGCATCACTGCATGACAGCTCTTCATATTACTTATAATTGTATTTGTATTTATATAATTATATAAGTTGGCGTCTTTTCCATGTTTTGTAAAGCCATAGTAAATAGTTTTAGAGTGTTGTAATGTTATTAGGCCACCAAGTATATCATTTTATCTGACCTCTACCCTGCACTGTTTAAAGTCCCTCTTCTTTGTTTGTTATTTAGTTGCTGTTGTCGAATTTCAAAATCAGGAAGGCTTGATTTGCATATTATATGAGCCCGCAGCTCATTTGCGTGGACCATTTATGGTTATTTGGGGGGCGGCATGGTGGTGCAGTGGTTAGCACTGTTGACTCATGCCGCTGGGACCTGGGTTCGAGTCTCCGCCCGGGTTACATGTGTGTGGAGTTTGCATGTTCTCCCTGTGCCGTCATGGGGTTTCCTCCGGGTACTCTGGTTTCCCCCCACAGTCCAAAGACATGCTGAGGCTGATTGGAGTCGCTAAATTGCCCATAGGTGTGCCTGTGTGAGTGCCTGGTGTGTGAGTGTGCCTTACGATAGGCTGGCCCCCTGTCCAGTGTTGTTCCCTGCCTCGTGCCCGTAGCTTCCGGGATAGGCTCTGGACCCCCCGCGACCCAGTAGAATAAGCAGTTTGGAAAATGGATGGATGGATGGATTTATGGTTATTTGTGGGTAGCAACTGAGCAGGATCTCGCACATTTAGAAAGTTCCAGTTTATAAAAGAGAAATTGCGTATATACGTGTGCACACAAAGTTTTATAAATCTGAATTTCTTTGTACATATTTTTTTTGTGAGTACACATTTTTTCATGCTGCAGTTTATGCAAAGTTTGGTAAATGAGGCCCCGGATGTATTAGAATCGCAGCAACGCCCCTACAGAAGGTCGCACAGTGCCTATGAAGGAGAAAGCCAGCCTCTGACACTGCGGTTGGCTTTGATGCAGGTGGTGTACAAGAACAATGACTTCAAGCTGGAGCTGTCGCGTCTGGCCGTTGAACGCCACCCCAAGATCAGCGTGCATGGAGACCTGTTGTTCCGCTGTGAGGACGTGGCTGCCCTGGACCCCGTCACCTTTGAGACGCCGGAGTCGTACGTCGCCCTGCCGAAATGGAACACCAAGAAGACAGGCAGCATCTCTTTCGACTTCCGCACCACGGAGCCCAACGGTCTGCTGCTTTTCAGCCACGGCCGGCCCCAGGGTCGGGAGCCGAAGACCGTCTACCTGGCCATTGAGCTGCTGGACGGCTACCTCTACTTGCTAATGGACATGGGGTCTGGGGGCATCAAGATCAAGACCAGCAACAGGAAGGTCAGCGATGGAGAGTGGTGTCACGTGGACTTCCAGAGGGAGGGCCGCAAGGGTAAGGCCTCATTTTCTCAGTCTGCCATTTTCTCTGTCAGTCAAATAGATTTTTTGGATGATAATATTTGCCTTACTTTGTAACTTCCACTTACAAGCTGATCTCTAAATGTAAGTCTCCACAAAAAGTAATTTTACCTTACATTTGCTTTGAGTTGCTTTTTTATGTGATTTACTTTTCACTTGACCCAGTGTGAACCGCATGAGTAGGAAAACAGATGGGCTTCTCGTACAACCTAACCGGAAATGTCATTCCACGTGCAGCCTTGCCCTCCCTCTAAATTAATTTTAATTGACAGTTTAAAAGTCGTGAATCAAATGGAGTTTCCATCTCTGACTTCCCATTGTCCACGTTTGTCTATCAGTATGCCACCTCCCAGTACACACACCTACACATGAAGATGCATAAGAACATGCACACTTAGACAACATATACTGACATATTCATATACATTTTTATGAATGTACATTTCCATCTTAAACAAAGCACAATTTACACTATTTTTCCTGGTTTGTTGAAAGTGCTCCATATGAAGTTATCAGTCTTTAATACTCTGCATGCTTCTCTGGACAAAGATAATGGCACAACAGTAAGGACATCATGCAGTGCTTGATTAAGGTATTTATCCCCCTTGCTGTTTGTCCTATTTTCTCACATTACAAGCTGGAAATTGGATGGGCTTTGTGGGGATACCACCAGTTGATTTACACCTCATGCTTACCACTTTAAAGGTACACGATTTATTGTGACACAGACAATAATTAAGATAACAGAATAACAGAAATTTTCAGTGTGCATATTTATCCCCCCCAAACTAAATACTTTGTAGCATCACCTTTTGCTACAATTACAGCCTTTTGGTTGTGTCTCTATTAGCTTAGCACATCTTTCCACTGGGATTTTTGCCCATTCCTCAAGGCAAAATTCCTGTAAGTTAGATGGGTTGCATTGGTGTACAACAATCTTCAAGTCATTCTACAGATTCTCAATTAATTTGAGGTGTTTTCCTTGAACCACCCCAGTACAGCTTTAGCAGTATGTTTAGGGCCATTTTCCTGCTGGAATGTGACCCTTCATTCCAATCTCAAATCGCTGGCTGACTCAAACAGGTATTGAAGGTAAGTCCTTCTTTCCTTCAACTCTGACCAGCTTTCCTGTGCCTGCAGATGAAAAGCATCCCCACAGCATGATGCTGCCACCACCATGCTTCACTGTGGCTATGGTGTCCTGGGGAAGTGAGGGTTTGTGCCACACATAACATTTCCCATGATGACCAAAAAGTTACATTTTAGTCTCATCTGACCAGAAAGTCTTCTTCCATGTATTTGAGGTGTCTGGCACATGCTGTTGAGCAAACTCCAAATGTGTGTTCTTATTTTGCTTTTTAATTAATGTCTGGCCGTTCTTCCATAAAGCCCCGCTATGGAAGCCCCTATCTATGGATAAATACTCCTGTCTTTACCGCGGATCTTTGCAGGTCTTTCACTGTTATCTTGTCTGTGTTGCATCTCTGATTAACGACCTCCTCGCCCGGCCTTCTCTTGTCAGGTTTGTGGTGTTGCCACATTCTTTTCATTTTCCTATAAAATTGGTCATCATGTTGCTTGCTTAGTGGTGTTGCAGAGTCGGGTTCCTTTCAGAACAGGTTGATTTATACAGACATCATGTGACGGACCATGAGACACCAGATTGCACACAGGTGGATCTTAATCAACTAATTGTGACTTATAAAGTTATCTGGCTGGACCAACTCTTACTTAGGGGTTTCAAAGCAAAAGGGGTGAATATCTATGCACACGCAATTTTTTTTCTTATTTATTGTTTGTGTCACAAAAAAAAAATATTTTGCACATTTAACGGTGGTAGGCATGCTGTGTAACCCCCCCAAATCCATGAAGTCAATTCCACCTTGTAATGTGACCAATCAGGACAGACACCAAGGGGATGAATCCTTTCGCAAGGCACTGTGGACCTGAGGCTGCTGCCTTTCTGCTCTAGGCTCCATCTCCGTGAACAGTCGTACTACTCCCTTCAGCTGCAATGAGGGCAGCGAAACCCTGGACCTGGACAGCCACATGTTTCTGGGGGGGCAACCGGAAACGCGCACCGGCCTCATGCTGCCAGCGGAGGTGTGGTCCGCGGCCCTCAGCTACGGCTACGTGGGCTGCATGCGTGACCTCTTCATCGACGGCAAGAGCCAGGACGTGCGGCGGCTGGCCGAGATCCAGAGCACGCCGGGTGTGAGCAGCTTCTGCAACCGCGAGCTGCACAGGAAATGCAGTGCGTCGGCCTGCTCCAACGGCGGCCTGTGCCGGGAGGGCTGGAACCGCTACGTCTGTGACTGTGCGGCCACCGGCTTCCTGGGCCCCAGCTGTGAGACGGGTGAGGGGGACAGCAAGAGTGACCGTACCGCAGCTGGGGGGACCTGGTGGCAGCAGTGGCGTTGAGTCACACAGAATCACATCCTGTCGGTTCGGCATCGTGTTATAATCTATGGACTCCCCTGCTGTTTTTAAGTTGCATGTCGTTCTCTGAACTAGCATGAGATTCGGTGTGGGGATGTTTTCCCATATGCATTCGCATCGGGAGGTGAGACCGCGTCTGTGCAGATCTGGGTGGGTGAGATTCCTCCTTTTACCTTCTCGGTTAAATAAGTGAAGCGTGCCTTTTATAAATATACTGCAGGTCGTAATGACGGTTTTCCTTATACTCTTCTGCCATCTGTCGTGGCTGCGACGTACTGCAGGGAGATGCGACGGGCGGTTATTTGATTGTCAGTGTCATTAATCCATCCATTCACTTATTACCCAAGGGATTAGCCTGAGTGAACTGTCATCCATCACAACTGCACAGCATGCAGTTAAAAACACCAGGAAACAGACCCGCTCAGCATTTGTAGTTAACTTTTGTAATTCACAAGAAGCTGCTTAGCTTTTTCTGCATCTGAAAAAGGTATTGTAGGCATTACTTTAGAGGCAAACTTCATTTTACGGTATATAGGCCTATAAGAATATATGAGTGATGTCACCTGTAGTATCCTGTATGTTATTACTGCGCCTTCCCAATATGGTGCACTTATTTTTGTTGGAGTAGAATTTCAAATCGTCCATGCCTCCTGCTGTAGAATAGTAAATGTAACGTTACCGTGTGTAGTTAGTGGAGGGTAACTCACTCTCGCCATTGCAGAAGCCACCGTGTTGAGCTACGACGGCAGCATGTACCTGAAGATCATCATGCCGGTCGCCATGCAGACGGAGGCTGAGGACGTCAGCCTGCGCTTCATGTCCCAGAGAGCCTACGGCCTGCTCATGGCCGCCACCTCTAAGGAGGCCACTGACATCTTGTGGCTGGAACTGGACGCTGGGAAGGTCAAGCTTACCATCAGCTTAGGTGAGACACCCCCACTGTAGTTCCTGAATCTCCCCAGTCGGAAATCATCAGCATGTGCCTGACCGGTGCCCCCTTTGCCTTTTCTGGGACAGTAATGAAACCCGTTCTTCTTGGATGTCCGGCTCTCATTCAGTTCTGCTGTGGGGTTTATGTGCTGGTGGTGGGGGGAGGTTAAGAGTGTATCTGAGATCTTGTGCTTGAAATGGATTTGAGGCTGATTGATTGAGATGCGTGACCAGTAGCTGCTGTCCCTTCATGTCCATCTTTCGTGTCGCAAACAGAGGCACCAGAAAAAAAACAGGCATGTTCCCAGCCTTAATGCAGGTGGTCGGATATTGGTGTTCTGAGAGAACCACAGCATAGCCACCCTCCTTTCTTAAGCATGGTCTTTTCCTTTTCTCTTTTTCACTCTGTCTGACTCATTCCTCACCTCACCCCTCCAATGGCCTGTATGTCTGCCGCGGTCTGATCAAATAGCCGGCGAGACGCGTTCGCATGTGGAACACGCGTATGTGTAGACATGCACCCGTGCACGCAGACACGGTAACTCCGGCAGGAATGTGTGTGCAGCACGTGCCACTTGTCGCTGTGTTTGACGGGCCTGATGTTTACGTCATGCATTGACTTCATGGCCCTGCAGCCTCCCCAGCCAGGCCCTGGGCATTTGGCAGGGCTCTCATGTCATGACCTTCGGTGTCAGAGATCAGCAGTACATTGCGGCACCTTCTTCCATTGGTCAGTGAAGCTGCTCCCTGGCTGTTTGTGTGCACTGTTCTGTCGCGGTTGACAGCTCCAGTTCTATCGCAGCCACAGCCAGCAATACTGCCCGGAGTGTGTATTAAGGTGTGTTACCAGAGATCTGGGGTCTCGCTCAGTCTCTCGGACCACTTTACTGAATGACTATTACTGACATCCTTTATTCTTATAACTTATGTCCTACTGTATGAGTGAACAAATATATTTGGACAACTTCAACATATTTTAGTCATCATCATTTCCAAATAAAAGAAAGAGAAGGAGTAGAGAATGAGCATATTTGATGATTACTTCATGTATGCAGGATATATATA
>JAABNY020000002.1:16909623-16920599 GCA_015164015.2 Brevimyrus niger | reverse complement strand
CCATTGGTGCCTTGAAGTGATCCATTTCTATGGACACCAGGGTTGCAGTACAGAGTCCAGCACCCGCACTTGAGTCCGACTCACGTTACATTCTTTTGTGGCGTGATGTAGACTTTCACTTGGACTTGATAGTTTCTTCTCTTGGACTTTGCTTTTGGCTCGAGTGTTTGCGATATCGCGATATGCAGAGTCTCAAAAAGAAATTTATCAATTATAAATTTTTAGTTCATTTTCAAATTTGAAAACTTACTAGCCTACTAAATGTATCTACTTATGCTTATTAATGGTAAGACAAAATTGATTTAATTACAGATCGTGATCATACAAAGTGGTGATTTTTAGATGGCCATGAGAGAAAAATCATTTTTTAAATTTGAATTTAAACTACTGTAAATTTGTGGGTCACATTTGTTAGTGCTGATATATTTGCCCATTGCACATTGGCACGATTTGTTAAGGGACCGACGTAACGCAAGTCAATGAATGAGCAAGTGTGTGCAATGGGCTTTTCCAACACTGTCTCAATTTAAATCCAAAGTTTAGGCCAACTTTGCATCTTATAAAGTAAAGACACCTATACACGAATATGGCTATCTGCTTTGATTTGGTATTGCATGGTTTGGTGCAATTACAGTACAGCTGGGAAACAGACTTTGTTTTGAATATTATTAAACTGGAAACAATATTAGGGAGAGGTGCAAACCAATCCAAAGGTAATATGTCTGTTGCCGTGTCTGAATAACAAAATCTAAGAGATGCTCACTATAAATAATCATGCTGAATTCATTTAAAAAACCCAAAATAAGATTGCTTCTTAACAATCACAGTGAACAAAAACTTCTCTACTACCAAATAGCGATAAACACACGTTATAGCCTTAATATTTTTTTATGTTAGTCCAGTCTGAATTCCCTGGAAAAAGCACCACAAATGCTACAGTGAGAATAACTTACAGAGGCTGTTTCTGCCTTGCTTTGGTCTTACATACACTTGTCTCAAATGAGTTCGCATATTGCATGTGTTTCCAACTACATGTCTGAGTGTGGTATAACAGAGCTGACCAGAGCTCTTGTTCTTGTCAGCTACTTTCTCTCTGGTGATGATGTGATTTATTAAACTAATATACAGTGGTACCTCAAAACTCGAACTTAATCCATTCAGAACTTCAGATCAAATTCTAAAACGTTTGAGTTCTGATCAGATTTTCCCCATAAGAAACAATGGAAAACCAATTAATTGGTTCCTGCACCCAAAAAATTACACCTAAATATGTTAGCATTTAGCATTTAAGCACAAAATTAACCGGATTAAAGAAGAGCATATACTGTACTAAACACATCTAAGCATATTTAAAATAAGAAATCTTTTTTGTTTAAATGTATTTTGTCATAATAATTACTGTTACTGTCTATCATTGTCTAAATGTATTTTTACTGTCTAAATATATGTATTCTGCTAGTGTAAACATGCATGATGCTATCACAGTGAATGCGAGGCTTAGGCCACCATGAAAATATTATTTGAATTCTGACTTTAATTAAGGTCAAAATTCTGTTTTTTTTCTAATTCAAATAATATTTTCATAGTGGCCCTAATCCTCTTCCGTACTTTCTCCACTTGCAGCACTGGTGCTCCTTATAAAACATTTTAGGAGCATCAGCAGAAAATCGAGGCGCACCATTTAAATTGACATGTAGTGTAACTCATTCATATATCCCCATCTCAAAACACCGATAAATGTTTTGGTAATTAATATATAGTTTGCAGAAAAAACAATGTGATATTTTAATTTTAAAGGGAAAAATCACAAAGTGAAGTAGCAAGCTGTTGTTGTGCTTTATAAATGCTTCATGAGACACGTTTCCACTGAGATTCTGGTTCTGAGTTCCTGGGCTGTCTTGACCTGGCCCTTTTGTTGCCCCTGGCCGTTTTTGTGTGTCGCTTTCCCACTGTACAACAGGAACTGGGACTTTTATGACTTTTGCTTCACAGGAAACTACACCACCACCCAAAACAATGGATGATCAAGAGGTTGTTTTGTTAGAAATTTGTTAGTTACAGCAAGATATCACTATAAGCCCCTCCCCAGTAGTGCCTCTAAGGAACTGCAATTTGGCCAAGTTCCTTCAGTGAGAACAGGACAAATGTTCTTCATTTTGGGAAAAAGTTCATGTGTTGAGAAATGCCTTATCTTGTTCACACACACACACACACACACACACACACACACACACACACACACACACACACACACAGGTTTGTAATTATAAGGTGAGACAAGCAGATAGGACATAGGTGGCAGGGCAAGCGGGGAAGACAAAAGACAATAAATGCTTAGTATGGCTCCAAACTACGGCAACAATACTCCACAACATCTGTTGAGTGTTGTCCACTTAAGAAGCAAAGCTAATCACTGGGGATTTCAGGCTGCTGCTACGTCCCGCTCATGTGGGCCTGACAGTAAACCTAGCCACGAGTAAACAAACTTAAGATTTTTGATTGAGCATTTTTCATCTTTTGATTGCATTCACAGATCTTTCTGGAGACCTGAAAAATGGTCCCCACAACATCAAAATAACACTTTTTTTAAATCACACTGTGGGGGGCATTTGGTCCCCCACAATGTAATATTGATTTAATCCACACACAAACCAATTCTCGCTCTCTCCCGTTGTTTCATATGATATACGATGATGGTTTAAAAAAGGGGGGGGGGGGGATATAGTCACGTGTGAAGCGTGTCAAGTCACACTGGTGTGCCTTGTTAAAAAAGCTGCACTCCCAAAAATGGTCTCAAAATGTGACTAAATGGTCACAGTCTGGAGTCCTCCTCTTTGTACCTGTCTGCTGTCTGTCATGACATTGCTGCCGTAACTCCACATAACATCTCATGTTACGCCATTGCTTTCTTACTCGTCGACTGCTGATATATTGTAATACATCACTCCATATATTTCTTCCTATGCTTTGCCCCTTGATTTGTACATAATATTCTGCTGTAATTTTCACAAAGGTTTTTTTCAGCAGCCAAGTTCCATGTTGTTGATACACTCTGATTTACAAGCAGGGTGCTTAACTGTTTTTTGCGCTTGTCTACAGTTGGTCCATTGCTCATCCCCCTCATTCTCAGTGACTGACTGGTCAGAAACGGTAATTGATTTGTCAAGAACAGCTGGTTGGCGATCGTAAGGCAACATGTATTATGTGATCAAATCATTGCTTGTTCCATTTTCCCCCTGTGGAACAGAACAGGGCAGTGCGGGGGGGGGGGCTACCCCGAGCTCTTGAGCTGAGGATTATGGTGCAACACCTTTCTGAACCAGCCTGGACATGTGGCTGGCTTAAGTGTGAAGTCTCCATGATGGAGTGCCACTGTGGGATTGAATGATACATTGCTGAGGATACTTAACTAACCAGGACCATAGTTTGCATCTGGAGATTAGGTCAGTCATTTAATATACCGTAAAACATATACTGTATATGCATCTTTACTAAGTAAAATAACAGCATTTATTTGGCAGAGTATAGTGCTTAACTCCGCTACACTGTCACGGTGTTATATGCTGCTGTGTTTATTAAACTTGTGTTCTTCTGTGTCAGTTAATCACATATTTCTTTGTTTCAGGTAATCATAGTGCCACTAAATCATGTGTTCCTATTGGATTAATCATGTGTTCCATGTTCTGTAAATCTTCCAGATCGTTCTGCCGGTCCTCAATTTTTCTTCTTTAAATAGTAATATTATTTAAGACTAAGCATCACGGCTGCTATGCCTCCAGTTCGCACATTACTTGCTGGTAATGGTGAAAGGTGCCATCGATCAAAGTGTTGTCGTATGGAGAGACAGACAAGTCTGTTCACACAAGTAAATATCTGTAAAATCGCCCATCACCTGTGGTTGTTTTTCATTGTGTGAAACTTGGAGAATCAAAACATTATGAAATTTTGAAAGGGTAAGGGATTGTTCTTTTCTTTTAGAGACTAGGTGATGAATCTCTGATGGGGTACTAGTTTCTGTGTTTTTTCAGTCATTTATACTATATAAAGGGCAGAGAGGAAGAGAGATGATGTTGAGACAGTATCAAGACTTGATATGAAAATTACTAGTCAGTTTCTGAACTCAGTTCTTAGCAATATTGATGAAACATATTCAAACTTAAACAAGCAAGCAAGCAAGCCACCATATGTTGTGTCCAGAGGTGGACGTATAAAGTCCAGAAAGTAAAAATCCAGACCAAGACTTTCTTTCATCCAACCAGTTGAAGACTCTGTGACTCTGACTCATTAAACTCAATTGGTTGGTTGAAACAAATTATTGCCTGGATTTTACTTTTTTTTTTTAATTCATAATTGTCCACAAATGCCCAGGGTGTCCCCTGCCTCATGTCTTGTGCATCTAGGCTTAGACTCCAATCCTGAAATGCTTATGGATGGATGAATGGGTGGTTGGAAGGAATAATTTTTTATTGAGTTTTACTTAGATATAATTAGTTTGAACGGTTTGCTTAGCTAGGTAGACCATTTCACTGAGCTATTCCAAAACTCTGCAAATGCCTTTTTCATTCATTCATTTAACAAATTCATTCAGTTATATTAATTATTGTTTAGCTGATGTCATTTTTGTGTTTTCACAGCTTTGCTTTGACTCTGAAAGAAACACCAGGGCTATAAGTGTTTCGGTTGAACAAAAGTGCTAAACACGCTTTATTCCTCCAAACTGCCATTCACGCGTAACACTCCTGTCACCTTTCTTGCACGCACCCAGGAAGCGGAAAAAGGCAGAAACATAGCATTTCATAATAATAGTAATAATAGTGAGATGTCAGAAGTTCTGAAGGTCAGGTTTAGCTTCCCATACAACATCTGTCTGACGAAGTATGATACTGTGTGAAATATTCCCTGACTAGGCATAGGAAAGTTTAGAGGCTCAAAGACCCAATGGCAAAATCACCCTGCCAAACACAAGGTGTTCAATTATGAGCACAGCGTTTGAACCCACAAAGCTCAATCCATAAGTAATAATAATTGAAATGAAGACAGATACTGGGCGGGGAAATGATTTGGTTGGCCAGAGTTTTCCATATGGGCGTGCAGAGTCATGAGACTCGAGGAAAAAAGTTTGTTTGACCGGAGTATTCCATACGGGCTTGTAGATTTATGAGACTTGAGGTTTCCCCCCAGGTTCAAGGGTTTAAAAAAAATCATAACGGAGATCAAGGGGCAAGTGGGAATAAGAATATCAAACCTTCCCACACCTAACCCTCTTCTGCCTGTGTCCTGAACTGCAGCACCCGTCTCTCTCTTTCATGCACACATACTTTGATACAAATTCACACTTGCCTCTCTCTGGGTTTTATGCGTCTCCTGGAGGAGATTCAAGCCGCTGAGCAAACATAATAGCCGCAGATGGCAGCTTGTTCAATGCTACATTTTAATTATGGCACAGCGCTGCTTGGCTGCCTTACAATGGTTTGTGAAATTGGTTTCAATGTGTATAATTTTGGAAGCTTTTCGAGACTCTGCTGGCGTCATGGCACCTAAGAATTGTCGCAAATTTTAGCAGCCGCGCTCTCATGTCGAGCATGGCCTCTTGGGCTGACTGACTACAAACTTCACTCACCTCTGCTTTGCACAATAAAATCTTAGCTGGGGTATCACTGTCAAAATGACGGAGCTCACTTAGGGAGACCTGTGCCAGAGACTGTCAGTCATTAGCTGCTGTTTACGTATTTACTAAACTTTGATGGTGTTTGTGATACTATGCAATAGGCGTGGGGGAGAAATTGATTGTGTTACAAACTGTGATTCTTCAAGGTGGCGAGATCACGTTTGGTCCTGCTAACATAAGTGTGTGCAAAGAATTTTCTTGCACCATCTCAATTTAATTAAAGCCAAAAGTAAACCGCAAGTGTGTGAAATGTTAACTTTTATCAACACCTCTTCCTTGAACTTCAAGAACAGTTTCTAAACAAATTAACACGTTTTATTCTCCTCCCTCGGGTTTCATCTACCGCTGTGTCCTGCACTTTCATTGGCTACAGCTTGTCACCGCACTAATTTCCAATCACAACACTTTTTACACTACAGGATTTTGAGTTGCTGACAGATTCAGATATTCAACTAGCTAGAGTCTGCTGGATATCTAACGGGCATCTGCAATGCATATATGACTCAGTCCGGTCACATCTTTGAAGTAATAGCAATCGAGCGCCGACTTGCCAGCGCTAAGCAAACACTAATGTGTCAAGAAATTTATTAATTTTTTATTGTTAATTGCAAATGATGCAAACGGAATGTGTACCACTGCAGCCATTGTCTTCACATTAAATGTTGATCTGAAATGCTCTTCAGCAAATTTGCTTAAAAAATGTTAATACATATCGCATCAGCAAACATAAATCAATATAGTATTGATTTGGCCAGTCATTCCTGATTCCCACCCCTACTGTGGAATAGTTTGTATAATATAGAAGCTTCGTGATCAACATCTGCAAACCTCTGTGTAAAGAGAAACGTCAATCAGAGCAGACTGACAAGATACTCAGGTGACTTTCTTCAGCTGGGACACTGCTGGTTTTGTACAAATAGAGGTACAATTATTCAGCGTATGCATGCTCTAACAATGCAGAGACAGCCTGCTTGAGTCGGTCGGAATGTTAATGGTAGATTACAAAGAAGGAAGCGAGGCCCGCGGCAGCTTAGCTCAGTCCCTATGTTTGAGGAGGGGAAACGAGAAGTAAACTTCAAACGGCACTGACCCAAAGCTATGCTGCGATTTGACAAGTATGCAGCCTGTTGCACGCCTGGACAACTGAAGGTGTGAACTTAGTAATGTAGGTTCAAATCCCCAGATACCTTTCTGCATCAATCTAATTTTCTTCTGTAAGGACGTGGCTGTAAT
The DNA here is from genome assembly GCA_015164015.2 of Brevimyrus niger. Classification (NCBI taxonomy): domain Eukaryota; kingdom Metazoa; phylum Chordata; class Actinopteri; order Osteoglossiformes; family Mormyridae; genus Brevimyrus; species Brevimyrus niger. Next base: position 16,913,698 of record JAABNY020000002.1, on the reverse strand, counting down.
GATGAGTAATATAGAATTACAGCCCATGTGATGCTGTGAAACTTGTAATTTAACTACCCAGGGGTGCAGGGGGGAGTTTTAGATTCTTGATTGATATTTTATTCTTAAATTGCTTTTTTCTGCATTGCATGGTGATTGTTTGACCCGAACTGCATGCAGCACAACATTGGCAGCTCAGTTCTCAACTTGTTAAGAACCGAAACCCCACGACAGTATATATGTGTGTGTGAGTGTGTATATAAATATATATATATACACACACACACACACACATACATACACTTTATCAGCTGCACAGTAATGAGGGCTTATGTCTTAGGGCTAGAGTCAGCACAGGGTTAGAGACAGAGGTTCAATGGGTTCTACAGCAGTCATGGACATCCATTAACTGCAGTGTCCTTCAGAATCAGAATATATTCTATCCTCTGAGGACATTACATTTACATGGAATTTGCTTTGGTCAATTGTACCTACACAGAATACAGTACACATTGCACTCTTCACTTCTCTGTCCAAGGATATACCTTAATACAGTGGTACCTCGGTTCTCAAACTTAATCCGTTTCGGACTCTGGATCGAATCCTAAAAAGTTTGAGTTCTGATCGAATTTTTCCCATAAGAAATAATGGAAAACCAATTAATTGGTTCCCAGCCCCCCAAAGTTACACCTAAATGTGTTTTTCAGCATTTAAACACAAAATGCACAGGATAAAACAAGAAGACCATTTTTTTTAATGGCTTACAAAATGATAAAGATCTTATCCCAACATTACCTCTGTCCTGCCTCGATCGTCCGCTCCTTCCGTGGGCCACACCCCCTGTGGATAAGAACCTGCGAGTGGACAGAACTTGTAAAGGAACAGGTAGCCTATAGCGCAATTCCTCATCTGCCTATGTAATACTGGTCCTAGTTTAGCACACAGCTCCAAAAGTATTGCTCTTGGAAATCTGAATCGCCTTAGAGGCCAGTCGTCATCATGGATCAGGGATTCCTTGAATACACACTCTCTTCTAATTCTTCCATAAGCTATGTCTTCCAATAACGCAAGAGCTGCCATGGTAGTAATAGATCAGTCATTTTCTGCACCGTTTTATTGTTACAAATTGATTAAAAATCAGGTGCTGTACATTTGTAAACAACATACAATTAATGTCGGTGTATTTGATAAAGTCGGTGTCATGACTCTGAGTTTGCAAAAAAAAAGAATGTGCATACGCCAAGTCTGGAGCTGCCATGAGAATGTGCGTAGCTGTGCGCCAAGTTTCGTTTTTATACATCTCGACGTGAGCGTGGAAATGGCCGTATGCAACATTTTCGTGCGCACGCACCGTTTATACATGAGGCCCCTGGCCGCTGTTCTACAAGAGTATTGGCTCAAATTCCTCTGGCATCTGACTTGCATCTGTCAAGATGAGTTGATGCGGTTTTGGTAGCAAAAGGAGGCTCTACACCGTATTAATAAATGAAGTGGTCTAAAACCAGGTATTTCAGTTTCATTTTACAACCCTTGTATGTTCAGCCTCTGACAGATACAAAAATCACAGCATTGAAATGGATTTGTATTGTTTTAGGCAGGTTGCATTCCTGCAAGTGCTCTTCTTCGGGGATGTTGGTGGGTTGTTCTCATCCTGCTTGAGCTTCTGGGAGGGCAGAACACCCAGAAACTGGAATCACTCATACCATAGCTCTTGAGTCATTTGAGAAAGCGTGAGATGGAGAAGGGGCTGACTCCATAAGCCATTAACCATTTCCTTTGCTGCATTATTGTATAATTGGGGTCTAAATTGTTTTGGCTCCACCAGGATGGCACCTGTCCTACCACTCATCAGTATATGCACTCGTTCCCATTGGGCATATGATCTCATCAAGTTTCAGAAGTTTGATAGATTTCCTGGATGTGGCTCCCACAGCAGCTGCCCTCATGGTGTACCGTTATGATCATGTAAATAATGAATGAGCCCTTTCTCTCTGGCTGTGCCTTGCTGGCACGAGGAGCATGTGGGTGAGGTAATCTGCTTACTGTATTTCCTTCTCTTACTCCTAGAGTTCCTCCTTCTGCTCCTCTCGTGGTACCTCCACCAACCTGTCTGCATTACCTCAGCCCTCTTCAAAAGGAGCTTCACTAAATTTATTCAAGTTTTCTTCTTCTTGTTGTTCTTTCTTGTTGTTGTTGTTGTATTATGTATTGTATGGCCTAGAAGTAATCACTTTCTTTCTTGTTCTATATAGATAAGCAACAAATGTGGCTATTCTCTGTATCTTAATGATAGGCCATCATGATTACTGAAAAAAAGATCTAGAGTGTTCTTGCAGTCCCTGTGGGGCCCTTATTCATTTTATTCTGACAATGATAGCTGCTTGAAAACCTACCATCCTCCTTCCTGCAGGCCTTCTTATTCTATTAAAGCTGTCCACTGATAGTTGGTCCAAGTAATTCAGAATAGTTGGTCACTGTGGATGATGAAATGAAACGAACTGTACAAACTGCTTTCTTCTCATCTTCCCATGCAAGTCTTCTGACTAATGCTACCATTTCTCTTCTTTCTTCTAAACTCGTCCTGTGCTGTGCCTTCTCCCATGAGGAGTCTAAAATCCTGGAGGCATGGAGGGAATAGATATTAGAGGAGACTTTTATGTGCTGCGAGGAATGCACTTTGAGATATAACTCTGGCAACACAGGGGTTTATTACATGGGCCAGGAGATGAGAGGCAGGAGCTTATTCAAGGGTTGATGGTTCTGTCTAAGTCTTGCCCCTAGAGCTTCAGCAGTGATTTGTAGGTGTGGCCCAGTAAAAAGACAATGACATTCACTGTCCTTCTTTATTATCATTTTACAGAACTGAGTGTTTTTTGTGTTTATCTGCATTCATCTATAAGAGTTTCACAGATGTCCCTTGCACTGCATTAGTTTGAATTATTTGTATTTCCTAGTATAAGTCTATCCCATTATCACCCATGTTTTCATAAGGCTATGGAGAGTAATAAGCATAACAATACAGCAATACAGCACACTGTTCAAAAAATATATATATATTTATGTGTGTGTGTGTGTGTGTGGTTGTATAGACCATCCATGTAATGCTGAACAGTGTTCTTTATATAAGCAAATGGCATTACCTAAACTTTTTATGATTATTTTATTTCATTATTTATTATTATTTTAAGATACAAAATATTGAAATGCACTGACAATGACAAAGGCCACGTTTTTTTCTACTCTCTTTGACACTTGCCTTGGATTTGATAAATACTTTTGTTTATTAAAGTAATAAATGGAAAAATGACAAAACTATTGCATAGGCAAAATCAGCAGTTATAGACAATTAAGTTGTATAATGAGTCTGTTTCAAAATGATAGAAAATTATTGTTTCAGTATTGAGTTTGTTTTAACTCATTTACATAATTTTGGGGATTCAATGTATAAATATTTATAATTCAATTTTAAGTGCAATTAATGGTGATTAATCACAGAAAACAGTTTTTTTATTGATTCACAGCCATAGTTCTGATGCTTCTTGTACATTGTATCTGGTCAGTTAGCTGCCCTTTTCATGTCAAAGAACCAACAGTGACATTTTGCCTTTAGATACACACTTACTGGCAGATCTCTGAGGCAGTTGTGGTGCTAGTCTTTCCAACGGAATCCGGAAATATATTTGACTCATCAGTCACATGATATTTTGTGAAATCCGACCCATCTATTTCTACATGCTTTCAGACTCAGATGCTTGGTTAAAACCAAAGGTCATTTTCTTCATGCTCACACAATATGTCTGTCCTCCATCAGCTTCCTTGATTCACTTGATTTGGAACCACTATATATATACTTCAGAACTGTACTTGTAGTCATGTACTGCAGACACAGTTCTTAACCCAGACAAATCTTTATTGGTGCTCAGTCAGGGATTTGCTGTATATCTCCGAAGATCTTCTGGTTCCATAGCAACCTGACAATACTATATAGATATCCAGAGGATGATATTAGCCCAAAAAGTAGAAAAGAATGAAAATGACAAAATTATAATCGTGTTATAATGAAGAATCATGGTATTAACACAGTGTAGGAATGGCT
>JAABNY020000002.1:16878112-16890390 GCA_015164015.2 Brevimyrus niger | reverse complement strand
CTGGCGAGAGTGGGACATGGAAGCATCAACATACACACCAAGGTCTTTCTCATAATCAGCTACCTTTATTTCAGTGGAACAATAGTGATCCTGAAATATAACCCTGCGGTACCCCACTATGAATGCAGGCCCACTGTGACATTGTGCCTCTTAAAAGTACCCGCTGTTTCCTATCTGTTAAACAGTTATCAATCCAGGTTGCTACGGTACCTAAAATACCTGTCGCTTTGACTTAAATAGGAGCCTCTTGTGGGGGACAACATCAAAAGCCTTTTGGAAATCAAAGTAGATGACATCATAGGCCTTCTTATCAACTTCCCGAGTAGCTTCCTCAAAAAACTCCAACAGATTTGTTAAACATGGTCTACCTCTCCTAAATCCATGCTGGCTATCCCTCAGAATGTTATTGGAGTCCAGATAATCTACCATTTTCTCTTTGATTATAGCCTCCATAACTTTACCAGTTATACAACTGATTGGCCTATAGTTTGACCCCTTTAACATTATTGGTGGCAACCATTTGTAGAACACTTCACATAGCATCGCCAGGAGCTGGCCCTCTAAGGTGGCATAGACAATGGTTCTAAAAGAATGGAAGTATCTGGCTAAAACCTTTATCAACCCCACACTTACACTATTACAGTACAGTATCAAAGTACTACATAATAAATTGAACTGTCCAACTGGACCTAGAAAAATCGTTGTAGTTCCTCTTAGCTGTTACCATGTCGGGCATTATATGTCAGTTAGTGGGACAAGACCATTCCAAAAATGGAAATATTCTAATCCAATTTGTCCTGTCAAACAAGCAGGGTCTGCTACATCTTCATTGGGTCTTTTTTTTTTTTTTACAGTCAGTTCTTGCTTTTGTTATAATAACTGGGGGGATTATAGTTTGAGAAGCATGGTATTACATACACACTTCAATTCATCCCTCTATCTATTATGTGTTCAGGGCATGGTGCAAGTGAGAAACAGACAATGATCCACAGTGTAGCTCCGAGATGACAGGGGTTTATTAATAACAGAGCACAAACCAGAAAATGAAGGAACCACGAGGGGTCAAAAGGCCATAACAAGAAAAACACAGAACACAAGAAACAGAACTAAGTGAATATCTACACTAAAGACAGCAATTCAAAACACACAGAAATAAAGCACAAGATAAACAACATGTGATACAATGAGCCTCACGTTGTTCCACGAACGCAGTTCAGTTTTAATTCATCAAGGTTCATTCAAGACAGACTTGCATAGTCTCAGTGCGCACACCGGCGATATTTAAGAAGCCCAAATAAATGGATGAATGATAGATCGACCGAATGAGTCGGAAAATCTGCAAAACGAGCGCGGTGTTTCTTTCCGCCACAGATTAAAGTGACAACACTGCGTACACGTCACAAACCACGTCCACTTTCTGACATTATCTTTATTTGACTGCAGCCAAGTCAGACAACTTTCACTCCTCGTAGTCTGCGAGACCTGCTTGCAATGGCAGCACTGCCATAAGGGTGTAGATAAATCTATGCAAATATCACCTGCACGACATTACTTATTTAACAACAACTAACTCCTGATTCAAACTGTTAGCAGGTAATGAAACTATTGTGTACAGTGGCTCTGTGTAAAAAGATAGCTGTCAGGAAAAAGATCAAATGCATGTATTTCAAGGATTCAAAGTTTTTATTGTCATGTACAGAGTACAATGCAATTCTTACTTGAATGTCTTCTTCACAGACTGGACGATTAAACAAATAAAGCAGAGCAATGTTACAGTAACTAACAATAGATAAACGACTAACTTACATGTACTGTTAGAGCATTTATGTCATTTATTTAAACTTTATTTTACTGGGTAAATGAACCGAAAACCACTTCTAACTGCTTTACGTGCTTTTCGGGAGAAATAGCAGATAACGCATTGGAACTTCTTGTGATACAAACGTCATGTATGTGACTAAATTCTTTAGCCAATAAGGGCAAATTTGCGTCGTCACGGAGGCAGTTCCAGTTTGTGCTTCACGGTCTGTGTCAAGTTGTTTTGCTCTCATGAGGATTTTTTTATCATGTGACACGTGGTGACGTCTTGCAGCGCCGGAAAAAAAAATCTAACTATGATTTGGCATTTTTTTGAATAAGTGTTTTTTCTTTAGATACTTTCCTACCTCAGAACTAAAAAAAAAAAAAATTTAAGAGACCAAGACTAGGGGAGAGTACTTGTTGAAGTCAGTTCAGTCCTGCTTTATTTTATGTTTGCCCTTTAACATATTTGCAATATTATAGTTTTGCCCATTGTTACATTATTATATGGTTTTGTTCATTTGAGCTATATTTATTTGAATACTTGAAAATCAATAACCTTTTACAATTTTAAGGGAATTTTGTAGAGTATGTAAACAGTAAAATTTGTTGGAAAATAAGTATTTGTTTACTAATATTGTTTATTTTAATGTATTCATTCTATTTTTTAGAATAGGGTTATTTTTATTATTGTTTTGAACATTACATTATTACATGGAACAGCATTGTGAAACTATAATATTGATAATTATTGATATCGGTCAATACAGTAAAAAATATTGTGATAATTTTTTTCGCCATATCGCCCAGTTCTACCTCAGATGTTGAGACAGAGTGAGTGTGTGAGTACTTTTACTTAAAAAAAATACTTTAAAGAAAAATTTAGAAGTAAGTACTTAGTACTTTCACTTAAGTAAGATTGTTGATGTAGTACTTCTACTTTTACTTGAGTACATATTTTGCGGGATATTTGTGCTTTTACGTAAGCACTAAGCTTCAGTACTTCCTCCACCACTGCTTAACAAACACATGGAGGGCAACCAAAGACAGGGAAACTCAAATAGGAAATTAACCAAAACACCTGAGAAAATAAATCCAAATAAATACAAAATTAACTGATGGGGCCAGCCTCAAAACCAAGAACTGAGGGTTACAGACTGTATGCCACACACTCAACCCACTAAGCTATGCAGTGGTCTAGGGAAAACACACTAGGCTAACAACAGAAGGGGAAACTAGGCAGAATGGCCAGCCATGCCTGCTGGCCAAAAACATGGTAGCATCACAAAGGGCTGGTCAGACAGGTGTTGGCCATGACCAGATCATACGTTTTTCAAAAAAGAGAATAGCAGAAACCGAGAGTGGATATATTCTTAGTACAATACTCTCACATACTGCTAAAAATGCTATAAAATTACCCAAGGGAGTTAGCCGTGGGAGTTGCAGTCAGACCCCAATCACCCAGTGCTCTGCCCTGACACACCCACTGAGGTACCAGTATATGTTGCCAAGGTGACTGAAGATGTGGAATAAAACCATGGTAAGAATATCCTTGCAAGTAATATTTTCAATGTCCATTAATACCCTGGATATAATTCATTATTTTTGACTACTCATTCAAACACTCAACATTTCACATCTTTTAAACATCTACTAGGCGCCATAAATGCAGTTTAGTCTCTCACCTTGAGTATGTCTTTCCCCTACAGACATACTTGTGTTTATAGAAATGTCCGATTCTGGGGAATCTGGAGTATTATGCATAGACTGATGAGAACCAAAAATGAATATAATGCCTTCTAGGGTATGGACATAAGTGACAGAAAAAGTCAAGGGCTCTGAATATACTCCAAATGTACTGTGTGTATTGTTTGTATCTCATTTACAAAATCTGTATTTGCTTGTTTTGAAACAATTTTATTGGGAAAACTGAGGCGATTACATTATAGCATTTTACATATAAAAAAATCTAGTTAGTAACATATTACCCATTTTCCAACAAATTGTTTTTTGTGTAAAATGTAAATAAAAACAGAATGCAGTGATTTGCAGCTCATATAAACCCATATTTAACTAAAAAAAATAGAACGGAGAGGAAAATGTATGAAACATGGCAGTCCTCAGTATGCGGTCAGGGTCTTGTTCCTCCCTTTCACATCAGGCCAGCTTATCTTCATTCCAGCATCCCTGCACCAGATATAATGGCATCATCACTCTTAGCGCACAATTTGACCTGTAGCCAGCAATTCAGTTGATGCCTTGGCTATTTCTGGCCACCAACTGAAACCAGAACATAGTAGAATAATCAAGGAATCAAAAGACCTGCTTTTATTCTGCAAAAGGCTAAATAGATCTTTTTCTGTCAGTGCTTACTATAGATTTGGCCTTAGATTATCTGTTTTGCTGCTGGAAGTGTCAATTAAGAAATCACAGCAGAAATTGCAGACTAGAATTAGTTTGAGGGCAGATCGTATAGAATGGGTTTCGGAGCCAATTCTCCACCAACATTTGTTCTCTAAATTATTTTGATGACCTCAGTGTAACAGCAGGCCCTGGTTGAACAGGCCTGAGCTTGCGCCTTTTATATAGTCATTTGGATGTCGTCCAGCAGACACAGTCTTTTATTATGTTACATCAAATGTGCTGCTTACTTCACAGGATGCAGTCTCTTACTGAGGGAGAATCCTTAGAATAACACTGCTGATGGCTTTACTCCCCATAGGTGATGTTCCTATCCTAGTTGCTTCCTGTGAATTCATTAAAATGAGCCAGACCAGCATACAAGTATTGCAGCTGGAAACTTTAAACTTAAGTAAAACACTGTTATTACAAACACTCTTACTGTTAGAGTGACCGACAAGGGCATCCGCAAAAGCTGCATGCAATATTTTTTATTTTTATTTTTTTTTATGAAGGAGAACTGGCATTATGAGCTGCCTTGAAAAAGGAATGAGGATAGAGAAAACTTCTCCCGGAAGATTTATTTTGCAGAGGGGTGCGAAAAAGGCACAGAATGCATGTATTCCTCAGTAAAAATGTTGCCCAGCCTGAAAGCTGAATCAGAAGCCTTCACCTAAACATTTCTTGGTAATTAGTCAGATTTCTTTCTTTGTAGTTATACCAGTCTCATTTGGCAGTACTATGCCTGGAACTACAAACTTTGTACTGCTGCCGCGTGAATGGAAAATTGGGCATGGGGATTGTGTTTAAAGTGTGCCCTGTGTTTCATCAAACTAGAAAGGTAGCAGCAGTAAAGCAGTGTAACGAACAGGTGAGTCAATCGGGACAAACGGTGAAGGTGCAAATTGTTTCATCCCTTTAAAATTTCTGAAAACTAGGTTCAGTAATATATAGTTATATTAGATGGATGGATCCCCTGAGCAAGTCGCAATCAGCACAGCAATGCTGTCTGTCACAGAACTACCAGAAAGTGCTTCTTCCCTACCAGTGATCATCACTGATTTCCCCTGAAAATTTGGCTGCCTCCAGTGCACCCCTGTCTTCTTCCGTTTGGTTTGCCCTCAGTACACAGTTCAGCATTTTCTGTTTGCTAAGACTCGCTACTGCTGGACCTTCTTGAAATGTCCTGCGGTGGGAGTTGCAGTCAGAACCAAATTAAGGATTCAGGATGTGTTTGACTTTCCTGAAAAGAAAGGAGTGCCGTTACCTCTGCCTCTGAGGACCTTAACATCTCACAGAGAATAGAGAGACTAGCCTTTTTAAGCTCCTCAGCTCTTAATGAATTGACTCCAAGCAATTCAGCAGGGAGTGTATGATTATTGAATAGGCAGCTATCGGCCCTTAGACCCATGTTCCTCTATATAAAGATTCTTCTTACAAGAAGAACAACATCATAACAACCTAAATGTGAATGAATGAATGAACAAATAAATAAGCAAGCAAATAAATAGATCTTCAAACTTGATAATCTTGACAAAAAGTAGCTGAATAAATAGGTAATTTAATAACACCAAAAAAACGAACAATTGCAGAAAACTAACCAACAGGCAACCAAGAAGACCAAAACTGAACCCTGACAGGCAAATGCAGAAATTGGGAGTAGGCCTCTCCCTTCCACTCTTTTTCCTCTCCTAAATCAACCCAGCTGGCTCTTTTTGACCTTAATAACAAAGTAATCAGGCCTAACAAGGCCTGGTAGACTTCAGTAACTGGAAAGGAGTGTTGGCACAAGCTTGGTGACAAATTGACATAAAAACAGCTTGTTCTGCCATCTATGTTTGAAAAGTTGCTTATGAAAAATGATGTTGATGTTCTTTGTTGCTTATGCAGGGTTGCTTAATGCCACAATAATCCCAACATAGTTTTATTACTCCAGTGATTGAATTGAATGGTTTTGTACACTGGTCAAGGAATATGGCTTAATTTTTTTTTTCCTGATTTTTTTCATATACTGTACAGTGGTACCTCGGTTCCTGAACTTAATCCCTTCCGAACTCCGGATCAAATCCTAAAAAGTTCGAGTTCTGATCGAAATTTCCCGATAAGAAATAATAGAAAAACAAATAAATTGGTTCCCGGCCTCCCAAAATTTCACCTACAGTAAATAGGTTTTTTAAGCATTAAAGACAAAATGAACAGGATAAAACAAGAAGAGCATTTTTTTCTTAATGGCTTCCAAAATGACCTCGTGTGGGATCCCCATGTGATTAGCTGTTTCTGGTTGTTGTCATTAGTCCTCTGTATTAAGTCCGTGTTTCAGTTTGTTTCCCCAGTCCGGTCATTCGGTGTGTTGGACTTGCTTACAGCGCTAGCTTAAAGCAACGCATTCTGATCCTGACGCAATGCATTACGGTTAGATGCATTGCGACCTCTCACCCGGCTGCAGAAACTGGAACCGCCTCCGTGACGACACACTGTTTGCTTTTATTGGCTGAAGATTTTAACGCATGACGTTTGTATCCCAGGCGGTTCCGATACGTAATCTGCTATTTCTCCCAAATATCACGTAAAGCAGTACGAACTGGTTTTCAGTTCATTTACCTGGTAATATGAAGTTTAAATAAATGACATAAATGCTCTAATAGTACACATAAGTTAGTGGTTTATTTACTGTTAGTTACTGTAATGTTGCACTGCTTTATTTAGTTAATCGTCCCGTCTGTGAAGAAGGCGTTCAAGTAAGAATTGCATTGTTGTATGACTCAATTCTTGGCATGTACAATTTATATTAGGTCAGTGTTCACGGTTCGACTTCTGATATTCAGATTGATTTCTAGGTTAAACTGGTTTGTTCGACTTTCAAGAAATTCAAGTTCTAGTGAGTTCGAGAACCAAAGTACTACTGCATATGTTTGTAATTCCATCCACATTCAGAGAAATCTGAATAAGCCCTGGTTTAAAACAGAGGTGGAGATTGATTTCAGGTCTAGAGAGTACAAATCCAGACCAGGATTTTGTTTCAACCAACCAGTTGAGTATAAAGAGTCACAGAGTACTCAACTGATTGGTTGAAACAAAATACTGGTCTGGATTTGTACTCTCTGGACTTGAAATCTCCATCTCTGTCCACGATGCATCCTACCCCCTAACTCCTTTGTCAGTGGTGACTACAGAGGAAAGCTGGTTACCCTATTAAGAGTCTTTTAAGACAAATTTTATTGTTAATATAAAATATATAATATTGTATCCTTAATATTCTAAGGTTTGTAATTCTGTAGTTCTTGTGGTCATGCTAATGGAAAGGTCTACAAGACTGCATGTTACACATTCCTCCAGGGTACTGGTGATGTCTCCTACAGATTATTAAATTGGTTTAGGGAATATTAGGCTGTACAAATGGGTGGCATTTCACTCTAGAAAAAGCATCTGCCGAGTGAATCAATAGTATGACATAATGTCTCGCAAAGGATCCATGCCAATAACAGTCCGAAATCTAAGAAATATGTTTTTTTTTTTCTATCATTTATTTAGTTGAACATTTGTTGATATGTACTGTTGAACTATGTCCTTCTCAATGAGCATTCCTGTAGTTGTGTATGTTCATACTCCAAGACACTGTGTTAGATATTGGGTGATACTACTATACTACCCACCCACCAAATACATAAAGCACCTTCTAGTTTTGTTCTACATCCCGTGGGATCAGCAAGCTAACAGTCCTGCTTTTTACTCTAAATGACAAACACCCCCTGGATAAATCAGGCAGCCATTATCCTGGCAGGTAACACAGTGGTTAATGGCTAGTAAAAAATAATCAAACACACCTAGGAAAGGGGGGAAATGATATCAAATAAATGACTGCCTGATATGCCTTATTGTACTGGGAGAAGACAGCATGCATCAAATCAGCGCACAGCAATCAGAGTTTATGCATGGATATGTACTATGAAAGAATTTGTTTGAAACTTTAATTTCCATTTGTACAGGTATAGAAAGAGAAGTACTTTGGAATGTAACAAAGTTATGACACAGTACACAGTAAAAGATGCATTCAGATTTTTCAATAATGTTACATAATAGAAAAAAAGGGGAAACAAGGTGTTTGTGTAATAAATATATGAGTAACGGTGGCTTGAGGGGCAGAGGGGTTACCAGAGTTCTTATACAATGCAGGTGTTGCTGAGCTCTTTTAACAGTGGACGTGGTATTTGTCGACGATCTGCTTCACCTCAGCGCCTTTGATATAGAGTGGCTGCAGTGGAGGGGCTTGTTTACTAATGTCTATTGTCAGCTCCTTTGTCTTTTCTGTGCTCAGGATGAGATTTTTTCTCCATAGACAATGATGTCATCCACAATGATGTCATCAGATTCTACAGACTAATGCAGACAGTATAATTAGTATTTCAGACAGGGATGCAAATAAGTGGTACGCAAGTGTGCATTAATTATATAAAGCAATACTTATTATATGTGGATTTGCTCTTTTATGACAAGAAACTGTGCATGTTAAGATTTATACTGCTAGTGAAGTAGTCAGTCCTGGTACAATGTGACTAATGCATTCCTGAAAAACTTCACCTTATTTATAATCCTGCACTAAAATACACATATCCAATGTGAAAAACAGGGAAACTCTGAAACTTTATAACTTTGTCAAACTACAATAATAATATAATAATATTATTAATTAATAATAAAGTGCTGGTAACAATAATGTAATTACAAAAAAGAAATAAAAAATAATTCATTAATAAATTATATCAGAAACATCTTCTAAGATTCTTATGAGTCTCAGAATTGCTTAGCAACCGTTTCAACTGAATGTGCCAAACTCGTTAGTTTGTCCATTGCTGGGAGTGTAGTGATGTGTAAAATGATGCTTCATGAACCATTTGCTGTGTTTTCTGGCCCCACTAGATGGCGGTCTTGATGCATGCACACAGCACAAAAACAACGGAGGGCCACTGAAGGCAATATGGATATAGATAGTCTATTAAAAGCAAATGTAGGTGAATTAAAAGTTGCTGTGTTTTTATATGATAATTTATCAAATATGTTTAATAGAATCTCAGGCTTTTACATGCGCGATGTGTGGATGTACAAAAACTTTGATTCTTTTAGGTTCGAAAACCAGTTTGATTGATGCATTGAAACAAACAAGTTCAAAAGAAAGATTCATTCATGAATCGGACATAAGGATAGCTGATCTTGTGTTCAAGTAGTGTTTCTCGTGTTTTAGTCCATGTACTGCTTTTCTAACTGAAAATCGTGCAATTACAGATGCAATTACACATTTATTGGACTAGGGTACTAATACATCAATCCCTTTAGAACAAATTTGCATTGTGAAATCATATTTTGTGGCAGGACTCACTGTGTGCATCAGCTGTATAAAGGCATGGAAAGTATGGCTTTATACAGCAAATGCTTACCAGTTACGTGCATCCCTGCTTATACCAGTGCACCATCTCCCTGACATCATCTCCAGTGCATGGTTGTGGAGAGTCTATTCTAGGAAGCTAAAAGCACAAGGCAAGGGGGGATGTCTGTCATATATATATAGTAAACATGCCTTCACAAATATACATGCACACACATCTTGTTTTCTGTTGAAAGCTTCTCAACCTATGAATTTTCAGCCAGTGCGGGAAACTAAGGCCAGGAGTTATGTGTTCAAACTTCCTCCTGGTGACAATTCAAGCTGCTGCATTTTCAATTCGCCTTCAGCTTGTAAATGCTGTGTATTATGACCCCCAGTCTACTGAGCTCTCGGTAGGTCTCTGTGGAGGAGATCAAACGGGATTATAGATAAGACCAACACAGAAGTCTGGGAAATTACCTCCATTCATTTGGAGTTTGATGAAATGATACAAAGTCAAAGTTTAACATTATTTCTTGTAGCGGGAAACTGCAGTATCATTACCCCCAGCCTTCTTCAGCAATTTTGAATAACTGTGTTTATTCTTTTCTCTGACTGAACTCAAATATAAATCCAGCAGTGCTGAAACAGATGCACAAGTTACAAGTCAGTACAGTTTTCTCACTGTCAGCAGATAGAACGTGTATTTCAGGAGCTGAGGTCAAATTAACTGTATTGTTTTTTGCAGGCCTGTCTCTGACTTTTTTAGGGCCCCAACTGAGGTCAACATAAACCAAGTAATGGGATTCATTGTACCTGCTGCTGCTTAGTCACTGTAATACAGATGTAACTATTGCAATGAACACATACGGATCTGGAGTTTTGAATGGGGCTCGGGCAGTAGGAGCAGGAAGATCAGGCCGAGCCTGCAGGATGGAGCAGAGATGGGAAAAAGACAATGGTCAGAACACTCAGTATGTCTTATAGGCAACTCAACAGTACCATGCAATGAGCTGGGGTTTGAACCAGGCTTAAGTTTACTGCAGGTGATTGGTATTGATTGGAGGCAGCTGTGTCGGCCGAGGGCAGGAGGGCGTGACTTTAATGAAAAATAATCAGGTGACATTGAGAATCTACAATGTAGCCTTTCTGTACCAGCTAGCACCAAATGGCACTATGACACACACGTTACATTAGCCTGTGATATGTGATCTCATGTACAAGATAGGATTTTGATTAAAAGTGTATACTTAGTAGGGGTCTAATGGTATACAGAGCTCACGATTCAGTACAAAATTCCGTTTTTGTGTTCATGGTTCAGTTCAATTTTGGCACAGCAGGGAAAGCAGAATTTATTTTTAGTTTATTAATTAAATTTAAATTTATTATCAAAACTGCAAACCTAATTAAAAATAGCTGCAATTCAAATGCAATGTATCTTTCAATGTGTCTGAATAACAATTAAAACCTAGAAGCTGCTTATTTGCACATTGAATAAACAAAAAAAAAACAACATATCATCATAAAAATCATTATGAGCTAACTTGTGTGTTCTGTACTATTGAGTATGGTCTCATATCTGAACCGATAAACACCCCTATTGCCTATAGTGTTACAATACAGTTTGTATTTAGTGCAACAACAACATATATATGTACATAGTACTGTTAATTAAGTTTGAATGTGTATTAAGTCGTCTGTAGATGGCGATGTTTATTGTAGTGAAGCTTGTTCAGTTTGCGATGCAAATATACTTTTGTATTTTTTTTTTTTACTGATTTGCTGTGGTATGGCAAGCTGCAGCCATATTAAGTAAAGAGAATCTTTAAATAAGAAGCAAAGACTGTGTGCACTTTATTTCTGTACGGTTTTATGAAGCTTTTTCCAATATATAGTTATTTTTCAGTGCATTCAGAAATTCCTGGGAACAGCACCTTTAATACCAGGGGGAGAATAACTTGCAGAAGCAGTTCCTGCCTTGCTCTGGGCGTACATACTATTATATGATGTTAGTTTGGTAGACAGAGCTGACATAGTGTCTTGGTCTTACCAACTACTCTCTCTAGTGCTGGTTTACTTTATTGGGAAACCATAATGTTCCCAAAACACTGCTTATAGCTGACTAACCAACCTTAGGCACAACCAACTCACAGCTACAGTACAATTAGCATAATGTTTTCCATGCTGAACATCTATTTGTGAATTTAATTTTCATCCATGTCAATAAAAGCATTCATTCATTTCATTGTGCATAAACTGTAAATGATGCACCAAATGGTACACAATGAATATGTGTACCATTATAGCCCTAATGTTTAGCCAAAATTATGTCTTCAGATGAAATGCAATGTATACAATCCATGATAAAATAGCTTATTACTATTTAGCCATTTCCTAGACCCCTAGAATAACTGTCCCAAAGACAGCTATGGTTCCACGTAACCTGGAAGAATCTATCTGAATACCTTCCAAAGCTTGGAACAATCCCGGCCTACTTATGACTGTTCACACTGTTATTTCATCGATGGTCACTACAACTCAGTCTGCTGCAACACCCATACTTGCATTACATAAAAGTTTTCATCGACCCTGAAAATAATTACAAAGTTTCTCAGAAAATCTTATTCAATACACAATCTTTATAAGCTGTATGTTAAGCCTATTATAAACCTGTTATATTGTTCAAAACTTGTGTGTGTATGTGTGTGTGTGTGTATAT
>JAABNY020000002.1:16857184-16871512 GCA_015164015.2 Brevimyrus niger | reverse complement strand
CGGGATAGGCTCCGGACCCCCCGCGACCCAGTAGGATAAGCGGTTTGGAAAATGGATGGATGGATGGATGGATGGAAATATATTGCAGCTTGACAATATATTATTATTCAGAGCCGATCTTACACACTCTCCTCACCTCTCCAAAAAAGTGATGTGATTAGATTCCTGCAGTTTCCCAAATTAATTTAGATGGCAGATGGATGTGTTTACAAAATGGAGGCTGAAACGTCGGTTTTCACTCTCTGCTGCCCTCTGTCATGCAGTTCCAATTTTTCAACATAAGAATTCAGTCTAACAGCACCATCACCCATTCACTTTCTGCGCATTCATTACATACTAGAGGATATTGCCAGATCACTGGGGTCTCCAAGGATGGTCATTGGGCTTGGAAGGCAATGGCGACAAGAGAAAAAAAAAAATGCTGCTGGTTAACTCTACTTGCTAGGTTAAGGATACAGCCACTGAAGCCCTAGTTACTGAGCATCTTTATCACAACTTCAAATCTTCACAACATTTCAAATCTATTGTTCATAAAATGGACAAACTAAAACTACAGGTCGCAGCAAATAACGCTCAAAACAAACAGTAATGGTTATAGCTCAGACTTGTCTTCATTTGCAAATCCCAAATGCAGCAGCAGAGCTAACTAGCCATGCAGCCTATCGTGGCAACAAGAGCAGCATCTCTAGTAAAAAGAAAGGAAAGAATATGCATTTATATGCATAATGACTGGTGAATGCTAGTAGTAGCCTAGCCCTCAGCCACTCACAATATTAATTAGATTTTAACCAAGCCAAGTTGAAGAAAGTCCTTCCAAAATTTTCTTAGACCTGAGAAATGTAAAGACAATTTGGACAGTATGATCTGAATGTAAACAGTACTCATAGGATTATGGGCGCATATACACAGTGTGCACAGAGCTGCCTCAGATGGTAGAGCCGCTGCCTTGCCTTGCTGACCAGAACACATGTGTGTGTGTGTGGACATGGTGAGGTCCTCCTGCAGATGGACGCCGAGGTATTTGAAAGTGCTCACCCTCTCCACTGTAGCCCCCATTTAACAACCAGTTGTCAAATTGAATGCACAAGTTTCACTTCCAGATTATGACCCCTATAATGTGCCTGCAAAGTTTGAAAAAATATTCATGAAATACTTTTAGAGTTACTGTGTTCCTATGACCATGTGTCTTCCACAGCTGTTGTTTCACCCCATTGATGCCACACAAGCACATTTTCATTGTGGTTTGACTGAAAATGAAATCAGATGTAGATCTCTATTCATATAATGTTCTTCTTGAATCAGAAATGTGCTTCATGAAATACTTCTTATCTTTTAACATTCACAAGCTCCGATGTCAACTATCACCCCTTGTTTGCTGCTATTAAGCATCGTTGCATCGATTTTTGGGGAGGTAACAGAGCTTTATAGTAGTGTATTCAAAGGCATGCATCAATTTCTCTATGCCTGGAATTGTAAGAAATTGTTGCAGTTTGGCAATTTGTAGCTGTAGGAAGCATGCCTTTAATAATGAATCTACATCTAATTTGATTTGACAGGCTTGTATCTAGGATGACACCTAGGTTATGGGCTGCTGAGGGAAAAGTTCAGCCCTTTGAAGTGAAGTGCAGAGATTATAAAATTCCTATCTGCAGACCTACCTCCAAACAACAGAACCTCGGTTTTCTGAACATTCAGTGATAAGAAGTTTTCTGCCATCCAGGTCTTGACTTCATTAAAACAATTAGCTAAGGTGACAATAGGTGTGATGTCGTTAGGTGTAACCAAAATGTATATTGTTGTGCATATGTATGGCGCTGTTGGCACTGATCCCAGTGGTACTCCATATTTGACCGATGACATGGACAGTGGAATGCAAGTATCTGATACTTGAACATATTTATAGCGCTTAGTCAAATACGATTTAAACCACTTCAACACCGTTCCACACAACCCAACCTCAAATTTAAGTCTTTGTAATGGGATAGAATGGTTGAATGTCAAAAGCAACACTAAGGTTCAGAAACATTAGCACAGTCACGCTGTCAGTATCAGTAGTCCTTGTTATGTCATTTACGACTTTAGTCAAGACAGGTTCAGTGCTGTGAAAGCCCGGCTGGAAACAATCCAGTATGTTGTGTAAAGTATGAGTGAAGTTGAGCAGCAACTCTTCTCCAGAACTTTTGGAAAAATGGTGCATTAGAGATGGGTCTGTAATTGCTGAGCTGCTGTGGATCCAAACTTGGCTTCTTCAGTAGTGGCCTGATTACTGCTACTTTAAGCTGGTCGGAAACACATTCATTATGGCAGTTCTAGGTCTTGCCAGAACTCCCAGGGATTCTTTAAGAAGCTTAGTGGGAATTGGCTCCAGTGGACCAGTGGTTAGTTTGATCTTAATTATAATAGTTTTTAGCTCTAGTTCATTAATTCTTTCAAAATCATTAATGTCTGTTCACGATCCATTTGCATTTATATTAATTGTGAGCCATATGAACATTTTTGAAGTCTAATGTTTGTATTTTATCATTGAAGAAGTTCATAAAATATTGGCTGCTGAAATTTCTCGATGCAGCCTTATTTGTTAGATGAGCTATTGTTTTAAATAGATAGCGAGGGTTATTTCTCTTGCAATCTATAAGGTTAGAATAATAGGCCTATAAAGGGCTTGCTTGTATTGTTGCAGGCTGTCAGACCTTGCTAATTTGAACACTTGTAAGCCTGTGGATTTCCATTTGTGCTTCAATCTGCAACACTCCTGTTTACAAGAGTGTGTGTGATTACGGTTTTTAACCACTTTATTTTTCAAAGAAGCTGTTTCATCAAAAATCTGACTAACCACTGTATTGAAGTCATAGGTGACTTCATTGACATCTGTACTAGACATGAAGTTCACATTACTTACTGCATTAATACATCGTAGGGAATTTCTATCATATAGGTGACGTGTCCTAATAATCATCTCTGCCATAGTCAAAGAGGATGGCTCAATCATGAAGGTGATTAGAAAGTTATCGGAGAAGGAGTTATTCAATAATCAGTTTGCTACGCCAATGGCTATTGTTAATGACTTCACAGTAAAGGAGACTTTTCTAAGAGTTTAAATGTTAGCCTGAGTATTTAAGTATGGGGACTTTGTGTTAACTAAAAATGACATCTGGAGTGTCTATGGATTTAAGTATGTGGATTTTGTGTTTACTACAAATGACACCTTTATTATCTGTGGATTGAGTCTGGCTGGAGCATTTAACAGAGGACGTTTGTCCTTTGAGGAGTTCCATTGAGTCATGAGATCACAGCTTGCTAAGAATCAGCACTCACAGAGATGAATTTCATCCACAGTCAGGCTGACACAGTGAATTCCATTTAGAGCTAATATCATGGGTAAATAGATGCCCAACCAGAGACATGATGCAGGTTTTTAAGATTGATGTTATTCTAGAGTGATGCTAGAGTGTTTGCATGACTTTACAGCTGGAAGTAGGCAAAGCCAGATAACTGGAGATCGAGCTAGTTAGAAAATGTACCCCAATTTTCAGCATTCAATGTGATGTGGAATATTCCTGCATCATGAGAATGATCTGAGTCGCTGAACTAAGCTGGGCTTGCAGGAAAATTAGAAATGGCACAGGTGATGGAGAAAACAATGAGGAGGACAGATGGAAAGGAGCTATAAGGACAAAACTCAGTGGTCAAAGGCATGCAGTTAAACACTGTGGAGTATATTAACATGCCAGACTCACATCCTTGATTGTGAAAGACACTCATGGAATGGGATGATTGTAGACCTTTGAAATAAATGATCTGACCATATGGGGAAAACGCTCATTCTTGAACTTAACAGAAGACACATAAGGACTAATAGAAATATACTCATGCCAGATTAGTTTGTTGTAAAATGTTCGTTCTGGATTATTGATATAGATAGTCGGTTTAGGTATGCATATTCTGGATTTTATGCTTAGTCACCTTGGCCTTGCTTTCCAGGTTATCCTAGCATTTATACTACTAAATTAACTTTATTTTTGTGTTTCTGTTTTTTGTTTATGTGTCAGACTCTTCTCGATAAGTTACACTAACATGGCCATATGTTTGCAAACAGAGACGTCAGCACTTAGAATGATGGCACACACAAAAGCCGTTCTGTAATCTGTCACCTGACAAGAGAGAGTATTTTCCCGGTAATCTTTGCAAATTTCTGCTCCAAAGAACCTGGAGGTGAGCAATAATTCCAATAAAAGCTTAAATGTGACTTAGGTAATGGAAGCACAGTGATTAAGGGTCAAGGAGGGAGAGGATTCCCACACCATTTCTAGGCATGAAGAATACAGGGGAATCCTGTATTTTTGCCTTTGTTGTTGTCGGTTGCCTTAGTTCCCTTTTGCTTTTCACTGTAAATCCCTTTGTCCTGGCCACCATCTATACAAATTGTGCTGGCTTGCAGTGCTGACATCAGGCATGAAACAAATTGTTAAAACTCCTTGTTTAGCTTATTGCTATTAAATTATGCATGCTGTGTCTACTTTTGAGATCTTTCAAGCCCATTACATAGACAGTGAAAACGCAGGCTCACATGACCTAAAGGGATGGCAATAGCACTCAATCAATCTACTAACCTGCTTTTTTCCTTTATTCATGCCATTAATTAACAACTTTCATACCCTAGACTAGCTGGGCAGCATGTTTTCATATATAATGCTTGCTCTTCTAAAGAGCCTGAATGGAGAACATGATGTTGTGGTGTAGTTTGATATTAAGGTATTGACTATGTGCTCACCATGAAATATGCATCTGAGCTGTCAGCTTAAAATATCATCCTAATTGTGCCAGGTTATCGGATTCAGTGCAGAAACGTTTCATATAGTAAATGATCATGTGCAAGAATTATAATTTCACATCATGAGTCCATCAGGTTCTGGGAAGAGAAGACTTAATTGGCAGACTGAATGAAATAGCCAAGGGGTGAAGACTCACCAAAAAGTCATGGATAGAGAGGCAACATTCTCTGCAGCATCTCCAGCATGTGTGAGGAGTTCTTCGCCTCTGCAAACAGAGCTGGTAGATGCTGATCCTGGGACATGATGTAAGTGTTGGCATGTCTTTGCTTTTGCTAACTTCTCTGTGCCTTCTGACGGTACTGATTAGCTCATGGGCATGTCACGCTGTGCGTGTATCTTATTTCTCCCTCCAGAAGAGACGTGCTAGAGTTTTACAGACTCTTGAATGGTAGAAATCTGCACGCCTGTGTAAATCCTAAAGAAACTCAGGGAGCATTATGTAGTGAGAGCACTAGGGTCACATTAAAGCATACCGTTCTAGAACCCTAAGGGCCGATTTATCCTCAATACTCACAATGCATACGTCTATGCGTCATGGCCGCCATACATCTCCGTCGTTGATTTTACGCAACGTCAATGTGCCTACGCAAGGAATTAACGCTATGCGGGCGCACCATGTAGTGCCAGCAAAATTTGGGGGGGCTGTGAGGTCACCCTTTGTCACAGGACTGTGTTTATTTTCTGCACAGTTAGTATTAAAGTAGCATCTGAAGCATGAGTGGCTGGAAGAACTGCATATTTTCAAAGGCAAAAGTGTACGGTGTCTTCAAAATGTAATAGAAGTTTAAGTTTATAAGAAAGCAGTGTCAGGTGTACAAAGTACAATGAAATTCTAACTCGAAATTTTTGCTTGCCTACTTTCATAAGCAATGTTATTTTTTAGTGTAGTTCCAGTGGTAATAAAATTCTTGTTTCACTATAACATTTACATTGGTTCATGAAACAAAAGGCTTTGGAATTTTAATGACTGCTCCTTTTCAAGAGTAACCAGTCTATGTTTAGCATTAGTTTAAGGTTTATTGCCACTACTTTTGCAACAGCGCTGCATGCATTCTGCAAGCGAATCCTAATCTTTTTCACCCTTGCTGCTTAAATCACTCATGAATATATGTGTTTGTGAGAAATTGATTTATGTTGAAGTAATTTTTTTATTATAAATACTGCAGCACTTATTGCAGAAATATTTTTTTTTAGAATTGTGCACACTAATTACGAAATGCTAACTACTATGAAATATTTAACATGGGGTAGTAAAATGATATGTGGCAGAATGCCAATACAATGTGGAGCAGTGCTTAGAGTATAGAGAATGCTGCAGCAATATTACAAAATTAGGAATTAGATTGCATGTGGAGGCAGGCAGTGTACAACATTTCATGTCACAAACAAGTGAGTCCGGAAACACAACCAAGATGGTTTGACCTGCACAAGTATAGTCTATACTCTGCTTAAATAGCATATGCATCGCGTCACATCATCAAGTATATCTGGGCCCGTATTACAGATAAATATTAATATTAGAAAACAATACAATTCTTTAAGTCAATGCATATGTTTTATAGTGGAGAAAATGCAGTTATAGGACATTTAGTCTGACCTGAGCATGTAACACCAGGCAGAGCGTGAGGGTAGGGTACTCTGAGCTACTGGTCTGATACAGGTCTGCTTTTCAGAAAGGAAAGTAATCCAAGCTTGAGCTGACCCCATATTTAGTTCCACCATAAGAGGCTTTAGCTAATGTTTTCTGAGACATCAGGGTTCGGAGAGGTTGTTGCGACTACATGCTCATTCCCTGAACGTCATGCTGGGTCTAAGTTAGAAAGTGCATCTTTAACATTATGGTACAAGGGTGTCTGTGTTTGTTCATATATTTTATGTATTTTTTTGGATAGAGGAAGAAATGATTTGTATCAGCATAATTATCCTTAACAAGACTGTGGTTTTGATTAGTGTGTACTCAGTATACTCTCAGTGTACTCAGGGTCAGTGTACTTAGCTCGGTCTATGCCAGCTAGACACTGCTCCATATACAGTGTGACTAACATAACAGTCCCTTATTATAGTAACATTCCTGAAACCCTTAAACCACATTTCTGGAGAATCTGTAGGAGCTCCTGTAAGGGACTCTAGGTTGTTATTTAGCATCTTGCTTCTTTATGCTGTCCAGCCCTTCCTGCACATTTAGTTTGTCTGCAGAGAGCAGGGTGATCTCAGAGAATAACAGCACCCTTTTGGAGATTGCCACCTGGATCTACAGTTGTTGGAAGGGCTCAAATGGTGTCTGACAGTGGTCAAAGGTGGTTGGATGCTAACAGGTTTCTGTCCCCCGGGCTGGAGCAGGGAGCTGACAGAGAAAGTTCCAACCTGTCTGCCGGTCAGCACTTACCTCACTGACCTGTGCCGGTGCCCACAGAGGAGTGATGCCCTGTGGCAGTGAGGAGTTCACTGTGTCTATACTGCTTTCTGTCCTACTGGACATCAGCCAGCGGCCCTGGCAGGCAAGGGATCATACACAGTTATTAGGAAGTTTACCCATTAGTAACAGTAGTCAGATCAGGTGATGTATGATAGAGTCTGAGTTTGCTAACAGCCAATAAGAACCTCAAGAGATCTTCAAATCTCCAATGAAAAACTTCCTTACTGTATGTAGTCTTATATAAGTACATTGAATACTAGTCAGATCTAATTCTTGTATGCAGCGTGATCTGCTCTGGTTCATCGGACAGCTTTGACTAAGATATAATGAGGTATTCCATAGTCTTTTATTTCGCAAAGGTTGTCTTAATCAGTTCACATTTACTGTGGTTAGAAAATAGAATATTAAATACATTTTTGAGTGAAAAGGGCTTAAAAGGCATGACATAATAGGAAATGATACATTTCAGGTTAAATAACGAATAACAAATGCATGTACACCTGTAGAAGCTCAAAGGGCGCTGGCAAGTATTTCTTCGTTGAGTCCCTTTAAAATAATACCGTTTTGTTGTAATGTTGTTTTAATGGAGATGTTGTTTTGTACTTTGTAACAACTGCAGAATCAGGAAGCATTTGCTGAAGACATCTCATCGAGACAAAATCAGACCTAGAGATAAGACAATGTGACAGTGTGGGCTGAGTAGGCTCTTGAGTAATATCATCCTTTACTTGGTGGGCTGCAGATTTTTGCTTCAGCAAACGCAGACCACTTGCATGACCTGGCCATCTCTTTGTAAAGACAAAACTTGGAGGGGGGATTCAATTTTACAAGAATCTGTGAACGCAATAAAGAAATGTTGTATTTTGTTTGATTACTTTTGGTTACTTAAGGTTTTCATTGTTGGGATTGGCGTTTTCCCCATAGAAATGAATGAACAATCCTCACAAAGATATGAATACCGGCCTGTGTGTGTGTGTGTGTGTGTGTGTATACATACCATGTTGTCATTTCTGTCAGTGAATACTATAGTTCCTCTCTGCTGTGATTTGAGATGCAGTATTTAAGCTTTATTTTTTGAGATGGATTTTTAACTGAGGCAGAGAAGTCGAGGCCTGCTGTTATCAGAGCCTGAAAATTCCAGTTCTGTTGTTGAAATGGATACATGCCGGATCTGCTGTTTGAGTATTCCAAATTGTGATGACCTGAGCAGGAGCACCATCAAAGCCAATGGGGTAGGCCACAAAAGGCAGGAGGACAGCAGGCGGGACTCCACAATTACATGTCTTTTATTACAAAATACAAAATTCCATGCCTTCTTCTAGTGGAACCTAACACACAAAAAGGGGGGAAAATGGATAAAGGAAAAAAAATAAAGGAGGGATGTATCTGCCCTCTTTTTTATCCCTTAACCAAACCTCCCTATATAATCGTGTCCAGCACCATCACAACCCCAAAAGGGTTTCCTAAAAGCAGAATCCACATAATTTACTTCACTACCAAAATTCAACATTTTATTTTACCACGTAATCCCCTGTCATCACACCAAACAGAATACCCCCTTCTGACCTGTACCATATTGAACAGTCCAATTACATGGTCCCCCATAAGACATCCACATTTCGCCCAAGGACTCTTTTACAAGTTGCACCTTCCCTGGTGAGTTAGATAGAAATCTGCAGAACTGGCCTGTGAGAGATTATTTTCCAAATAATTACTTCAGAAAACAATTAAGAACAGATGTTCTGTGACAATTCTAGGAGGGATCACAGACAGAACAAGACGAGACAAATAAACAGAAACAGAATCAGACAACCAAACAGATACACATTCAGAAGGAAAAGCCCTCAGACTCTCTGAAACCAAGATGATCTCATGTCTGCTCGATGCACTATGGATGCATAAATAGGGATATAATCAGGACAGTGGGTTGCAGCTGGGCGAGGGTCGAGGCCGATGACAGAACACCAGTGATATTTGGTGTCTGCTAAACTGGGATTCCCTGACTGGGAGGTTGAGTGGGAAACCCTTGGGGGCCAAAGCTGACGAGTGGGTGGTTTTCTGGGTAATGTCAACAGAATCCCCCAAGGCTGGTGTTAAAGTTAAATGGTGTGAATGTTAAAGTGAAACAGCTGGATGAATCTTTCAATCAAGGAAACAAACTAGTAAAAGTTCAACTTGTACATAAAAGTACAAGACAAACCAAACAATTTAGCCGAGAAAGGGGAGCCTTTCATTAAAGTAATTTGTAAAACCTGATAGAGGTGAACAGTTAAACTGTCGTTGGATGTTCTGATTGTAAAGCATGACAGATTTGCATTGACTCTTTGATCATTAAAGAAACAACAGTCAAGGTCTGTTTGAAACCTGCCGTTAGCTTACAGTATGGTTTATCTGATGTCCTATGTAATGGTCTTCTCACATCGCTCCATCAAGTGACAAAGTCATTCTTCTTGATTGCTTTTCAGTATCACAGATCACAGCATTTTCCTGATTCTTCTGAAATATACTGAGCTTTTTCAGCAAATTCCATATTGATTGTCCTCCTGAACCCATCCAAGAAGCTATGAGCACAAACCTGTGCAATGGTATATTCACCCCTTACACATACTTTTAGGTACTATGATGAGGTAAGAGCCCTCACTCTTCTCTTGTGACTGTTGCATATACAGTAGGTGGGCAAAATCTTGTAAAAGTATAACAAAATACTATGTTTAAACCATGATAATAAATATGGTCACTTACTGCCTTCAGAACATCTTTAATCCTCCGTAAAATGCAGTTGTATGTATAAGTCCCAGAGTATGTGATATGTGATATAGGGCAATTCTTCAATAAAAAAATCTTCCATTTCCTTCTTGCATGGCATTCCTGGAGCAATTCCCCTGTAAGTTCCCAGTAGTTCATCACTCTGCCAACCATGACATGTGAAGCAATTTTGAACCTAGGCTACAGAGCCCCATATTTCTCACAAAACAGACAACCATTCAGAGTAATCATCAAAGCTAAGGACTGATGGCAGACGTAGCTAATGGGCATAGTGGATTTAACGCAACCATTTAATTTTCTCGAAGCACAAACTCCTTCTACAGAGCATACAGAGCATTTTACTTTTTCTGTGGTTCAAGGTTCCAGTTTTTGTGCTACTTACACCAGGTTATGTATCTAATTACATTTCTGACAGGGTTCCCTGTCATAAATAGGAATTAATTCCACAACACGCTTCTGTGTTTAGTCTGGACCAGAGAGGTGCTGATTCAGATGTTTGGTAATTTGTTAAAGCTTGTGGTGCTTTTAAGGTTTGTGGGGTTTAGAAACTGTCCTGTTAAGAGTGTGTCTCTCCCAGTCAGGTAGCTTTGGTTTGTAATGGTTTTGGTTTTAGGTTTATTTATTTATTTGAACAGGGACAATGTACAAAATACATTAACCTCAAAAAAAGGAGAGATGCTTTGTACCAGGTTATAGCACTATTGCAAATTCACACCTGTAGTCCTGGGACCGGCTGGTGTTAAAAGTGTATAAAACTGTCAAAGATGCAAATTGAGACAGATCATTATAAAAACATTATCATATATGCAATCCAATAGCACATATAATCACAGTTCTCTGTCATTTACCTCATATTTTTTTCAGTCCATGTAACGTGTTATATAGTACACACACAGTTTTGTAATTGTATCTCTTTGGGGACTCTCCATTTATTTCTATAGGGAAAGCTCTAACCACAACATGACGACCTTAACCCCTACCAAGCCCTAACCACATAAACCTGCGGGTATCATTTCAAGTTTCTTTAGTTTTCATATTTATCATAATGTCCTTCGGAATCCTTCTTTCCCTTCTTTTTTTGCTCTATCACAGACGTACAGTAGGTTTAGACACAGTTAAGACAATGGTTACATACAGTTCTGTTAATATGTCATACTTTTTTGTAGTGCCCTCTTTTTTATTAAATATATTTGTATCAACACATTGCTGTTTGGCTTGTAGTAGTCATGGGGGTTCTGTTTACCTGGTTTTCCCTTATTTTAATTTTATCCAGTACATCTAATATTATGTTTTTTTTTATTATTATTTTTTACAGTTGTTACTTTTTCTTTATTTATATATTCCTTCACCTGTTTGTCTGTTAGATGATTGACCTTGCAGTCATTCAAGACTAGTGGAGGTAACAGTACACAAAGCTCCCGGTTTGGTATAAACCTTGATTTTGGTGATTAGTCATTGTTGACACACCATGGCACATAGTGCACAACCATGAAATGTGTCCTCTGCATTTAACCCACATGTCACATGGTGTCATAACAAGGGGCAGCTAAATCAGTGCCCGGGGAGCAGTACGAATGCAGAAGCAGGCATGGTTAACCAACAAAAATGGGTTTTATTTAACTTAAATGAACAATGATTTGAAATAAACAGGAACTCAAGGTATCCGAATGGGAGAAAGAAGAGCATTTTTTTTCTTAATGGCTTCCAAAACAATAAAGATCTTATCCCAACATTACCCCAGTCCCGCCCTGATTATCTGCTCCTTCGGTGTGCCGCGCCCCCTCGTTAACCTCGTGTGGGATCCCCATGTGATCAGCTGTTTCTGGTTGTCATTAGTCCTCTGTATTAAGTCTGCATTTCACTTTGTTTCCCCAGTCAGGTCATTGGGTGTGTTCAATTTGCTTACAGTGCTGGCTTAAAGCAACGCATTCTAATCCTGACGCAATGCATTATGGTTAGATGCATTGCAACCTCTCACCCGGCTGCACAAATTGGAACGCCTCTGTGACAACACATTTTTGCCTTTATTGGCTGAAGAGTTTAGTTACATGCATGACATTTGTACCCCAGGCAGTTCCAATGTGTAATCTGCTATTTCTCCCGAATATCACATAAAGCAGTGAGAACTGGTTTTCAGTTAATTTACCTGGTAAAGTAAAGTTTAAATAAATGACATAAATACTCTAATAGTACACGTAAGTTAGTGGTTTATTTATTGTTAGTTACTGTAATGTTCCGCTGCTTTATTTGGTTAATCGTCCAGTCTGTGAAGAAGGCATTCAAGTAAGAATTGCATTGTAGTATGACTCATTTACTGGCGCATACAGTTTACAGTATATTAGGTTAACGGTTTGACTTCTGATACTCAGATTGAGTACCAGGTCAAACTGATTTGTTCAACCTTCAAGAAATTTGAGTTCTAGTGAGTAAGAGAACCGAGGTACCACTGTATGTAATATATATATATATATATATAGACACTTAAATGCATCCTGTCACTTAAGTGCATTTTTCACTACATGCTCTGGAGGGCACTATTAAGTAATGCCAGTCTACATGGCTAAAAGCAATATTGCAGTTTTTGAAAAGCCAAAAATGTAACAAAATGACACCTTGTAACATGTAGCATGCATGTATATACAACTGCATCTGCAAAGTATATTACCATTAGGCAGGATTCAATGACATCTGCCTTGTCAACACTCCTCTTTCAATTAAAATGAGTTACAAAAATTGGTAGGAAGGAAGTACGGTGTCCTCTCAGTACAAAGCCACAGTGCATGAAATTGTGCTCATGTAAGAGTGGGACAGGCAGTGATGCCCTGATCTTTGTCTGTCTGTCTGTCTGTCTGTCTGTCTGTCTGTAATCTCTTTATTTGTACATAGCTAACAGCAAACTTTCCCAGATAAAGACAGATGCCAAAAGATATTTCCTTAACACATGGTATGTGTCATGGTGAGGTGCCCTGGTGATCCTATTGACCAGCAAAATCATGTGCAGCCCTGCTGGTGAATTTATTTTCATTCATCAGTTTGTGACGAGTTGTACCAGTCAGCCTATGAGCCGCTGTTCCGCTTCACAAACGATGACAAGGAGTGATGGTTACAGTCTGTCTCTTCAGACAGGAGAGAGAAGTGCAGCCAGGGTACCACAGAAAGGTCCCAGAAAAACAATGAGGGAATTGAATGCCTGTAAGTTCTGTGAGCCTATGTCATTTGTAGGAAGATTTTATAGTTACTCTGAAGTGTGTTTTGCAGTTAAGCAGTGTGTAAATTGTATATTGTCCAGATGCAGCTGTTAAGCTACATGACTCCATTTTTTCGCAATACAGCGAGTGTTCAGCTCCTTCTTACCTATGTTCCTTCATAGCTTCTCCCTGCGATGCTGAATCTGTAAGTGAGGCCGACCGTGAGGACACCGCAGTCCTTCAATTGATTATGCTGAAAATTCAGTTTTCCATCTGTCTGCGGTATTCCTCTCTCAAAAGTATATTACACATCATTGTTTTGCAGATGCGCTACCTTATAAAACCATCACAAACCAAACATCTTTTTTTTCTGAACATAGATGGATTGCTTTTTATGTGAGAAACAAGTAAGGAGTTGCCCCAAAAAAGCCATGAATAAATAAATTGAAATAGTTTTTGCTTGATCTGGCACTTTTGATATGGTTGTAAATGTAAGTGAAAATAGAAAAAGGAGCCAAAGGGGACCTCAGAAGGAGATGATAGATAAGCAATGTTTGATGGCTTATGTTTCTCTTTGATGCTTTGACATCCACAAACTTGGCTTTGAAATCGGGAGAGACAGAAAGCACCTTTTCCCATCCGCCTTGGTAGAATCAGCTTCTCAGTGTCTCAGTCTCTCTAGACGGAATGGAAAGCTAAGCACCGAAACGTTACTTTAAACAGAATGAGACTTTGATGGGGAATTAGGTGCAACATGAAGGACCTTTATGTACAATACAATGATATAAATTACTTTCCATTTTTCAGCTGTCGACCATCTTTAGATTGCTGCCCATCCAAGTATCTGATTTTGCAACTTGACAAATGTAGCTATTTAGAGTAACGGTATTTTTAAGTTAAGCTATGGAATAAATATTCTAGCCCAAGGCATACAAAATAAACATTTGCTTATGTCCAAAAAGTGTGTAGCTTTATTCACTTAATTAAGCACAGTATCGCATTGACTTAAGTCGGGGCTTTAAGTTACGCTAAGGCCAGATATGCACTTTGGGCGGAGAAACACCAAAATGTGACCATGTTGCATGTGAATGACCCTTAAGTGCATTCTGCCACTGACTTACACTAA
>JAABNY020000002.1:16836730-16854259 GCA_015164015.2 Brevimyrus niger | reverse complement strand
TGAGAGTGGGACATGGAAGCATCAACATACACACCGAGATCTTTCTCGTAATCAGCTACCTTTATTTCAGTGGAACCTATAAAATATCTGTACTTTTATATTTCTACTCCTTGCATGGATTACCTTACACTGATCTGTGTTAAATTTCATCTGCCAAGTATCAGCCCAGTCGCTAATTAAATCCAGATCCCGTTGAAGCCTCAAAGCCTATATATCGACAGGAATAGAGTATGGTAGAACCAGGCACATAATTTTCTTTGTACTTTCTATAAGTAAAGAAGCATAGGAAACATCTTACACTATATATATGAATAAATATGAAACTGGCATTTAATTCTAAATATTTGTTAATCATAGTCATTGCATGAAATAATTATTGACACCATTTTCAGCCAATAAGCATAATCTTTTGCCTCTCCTGGGTTATTCTATTAAAGACTTTCTTGTAAAACTCGGACTCAAACTAGCGCCATCTCTAAACTTAACCTCAGTTCAGATTTAACCTAATCAAGGCCCATACAAGACAGTCTGGCATAGTCTTACTTAGTGCGCACACCCGGGAAATTTAAGTCTTAAATATATGAATAAACAACAGATCGATCACATGAGTCGGAAAGCATGAAAAACAAGAGTGTTTTTTTTTTCCCGACACAGAGCAAATGCTGCTGATGGAGCTGTATGAAAAATACAAAGATGTAATTTTTTAAAAAGGAAGTACTGTGGCCATAAAGAATTGCAGACAGACTAAGTTATATAAATGTTACGGTGGTTCAGTGCTTTAAGCTGTCGCCTTACACCTCAAAAGTTTTTGGTTCAATGCCCTTAGCCAACATGGAGCCTACTGGGTTAAGTTTACATGTAATTTTTATTATATAATGCTATTCTGTATTATTTGATCTCCGTAAAATACGTTCAATCTCTGCAAAGAAGGAATGCGTAAGCCTTGTGTCACCCATGTCTAACTGGCATGAATGTCCCAATTTACAAATGTTTGTCACTTTGTAACAGAGTAATGCTGATATAAGGATATTTTTCTGCATTTTATGAAATGAATGGAGATTAAATGAAGCTCTTATTACTTGTCCCTTCCTTCTGAAATTGTGCCCTTATTAATGTTAATGGTAACACTTGTTGGGGCACAAATACTTGGAAGAACTCAATTACTACTAAAGTACAAATCAGAAACAAATCACGAACAAATGAAAAAAAAAGTTTAATATACTTGAGATAATAGATGTGTCACGATTCATTAATGTTGAACAAACATCCATCTTCCGAAACCCTTCTGGGAAGAATGGGCACAGGCTGGAGCCAACACACCACAGAGCCAATTTAGACTCAACAATCAACTTATCCTACATACTATTGGACCGTGGGAGGAAACCGGAGCCCCCGGCGAAAACCCACACAATCACAGGGAGAGAGTGCAGATTCTGCACACGAAGGACCCAGGACCAAACCCAGGACCTTCTTGCTGCGAGGCAGCAGTGCTAATAACTGTGTTACCACGCAAACATGAGTTTGGTACTTCACTTGTGTTCCTTCAGTAGTTCACAAAGGTTTTACAGAATCAACAGATATAATAACAAAAATAGTAACTGCTTGGGATGAAAGATGCATTATAATTCATGAACAAATGTAAGATACTGTAAGTATTTAATGTGTTATTCATGCCCTTCAGTAGTTCCTTCAGTAGTTCACAAATATTTACAGAATTAACAGATATACAGTGGTGCCTCAGTTCTTAAACATATTAGAACTCGACTTTCTTAAAAGTTGAACCAACCAGTTTGAAAAAAAAATTACCTAGAGCTATATCTGAATCTCAGAAGTCAAACCGTGAATGCCAAGAAGAACTTGTACTTGTGGGGAAATGAGTCATGCGGCATATCTCTCAGAGGAAACAAAGGGTAACGCTTCAGTCTCAGCCTTGCATTCGCTATGATAGCATTGTGCATGTTTACACTAGCTGAATACATATATTTAGACAGTAAAAATACATTTAGACAATGATAGACAGTAACAGTAATTATCATTATTATGTAATAAAATACATTTAAAAATGAAGATTTCTTATTCATCATTTTAATAAACCATTTATACGTTTAATTATAATAATATTGTTGTGCCGATCGGGACAGAACGGAGACAAAGGCGGAGACGTCAGGGTATCGGGGAATACGGGGTTTAATTACAGGTCAGGCAGGCAAAACGTAGACGGACAAAACAATGACCAGACTGGAGAAACTAACTGAAACGTGGACGAAATACAGAGGACCAATGACAACAACCAGAAACAGCTCATCACATGAGGATCCCACACGAGGTTAACAAGGGGGCGTGGCACATGGAAGGAGTGGAAAATCGGTGCGGGACACATTGTTTGGATAGATTTATTTCCTTTCTTTACAAATGACTGTTTTGATAAATATGCTTATATGTGTTTAGTACAGTATATGCTCTTCTTGTTTTATCCAGTTCATTTTGTGGTTAATTGCTAAAAAAAAAAACATTTAGGTGTAATATTTTGGGGCTGGGACCCAATTATTTGGTTTTTCATTATTTCTTATGGGGAAAATTCAATCACAACTCAAACTTCTGAGCGGATTAAATTTGAGTGCTGGGGTACCACTGTAGTAACACATATAGTAACTGCTTCAAATGAAACATGCATTACCGTTCGTTAATGAGTTAATGGATAGGTTGTGGTCAATTAATAGATAAGTAATAGCGTAATACTATATTAGTTGTGCCCCAGTGTTGCAATTTTGATTTATTTAAAGTGGAGCATGTGCTTAGTTTTAGATTACGAGTTGCCTGGTATTTGGTGGTCTTTACATGTGTACAATGTAAGTAGCATTAACATAACTTAGAAGAAAATCATAGTGGGCTCCCTGTGTGTTTGTATGACATTAAACGGTATTAACTTGGTTTTACTATGGAGCCTCAGAGTGACAATGGACTGTTCTTTTTTTTTTTAATTTAGTGCACACTAAAGCAAGACCAGGTTGGCAGACATCAGTGTTATTACGATGATTTACACTAATACATTTACTACTGGACAACACACAGTATTCTTCCACCTTCTGACTTTGCGGACATGTTTACTTAGAGCAATAACACAAGAAAAATCCGAGTACAACTTAATTTGAGAGGTCTAATTATCAAATCGAGAAAACCAAAAGTAAAGCGTGTGTATATTTTAGGGATCTAGTGAGCTCAATTTAGCATTTTGTGGGCACAATAATGCGTAAATGAAATTTTAAGATATGTACAGTATACTAAGACATGCATGAAGAAATACAGTGAACCACAAATGTGTTGGGTAGAGATTGGCAGGTAAATGCAATTGTGTAATAAATAAACAGGTATAGTTTCATATATAGAGTTATGAGTCATGACTAGGACTCAGAGCATTTGGGTAGAGATATATTTATTGACTTTCACATTTTCAGATGACCCATCCAGTACTGCGGGAATTCTAGCAGTTGGGACTCTAGGAGGAGTTGGGATTACTGTCCAGGGAATACACTGTTACCATTCTGGCAGCATCCATTCTAGTTTTCTTTGTTAAATTCTCTGAATCTGTTATCTTTCCTTATCTGTATCAATGTCACAGTAAACGCAAAACACCTCCTATCATCAGCCCTATTTTACATGTGGGCTGGGGTAGGCAGAGTCAGTCATGCCAGCGGGGAGACTGCCGCGGGGCTCCCTGTGACCCCTAGTGACGGCTTGCTTCTTTGGACGCACATGCTAGCACATCCTGAAAGCCCTGCTCCCTCCCGGTGTGGTGCGTAGATTGTGTTATCAGCGAGAGCAGTGCCGTCTGGGTCGGCATCCCCAGCTCTGTGACCTCCATGGGCTACATTAGCTGCTCTGCCTACGTCGTTTCCTTCAAATGAATTGGCTACATTGTATTCTCCATCAGCACCGGCGGCGGCATGTGCCTGTGGTTCACTGGCCCCCTTTGCAGTGGGCCCATCTGGCACTGCATGTGACTGATGGGCCAGTTCCCTGCTCTCGTTGTAGGTGAGAGTGGAGCCTACTCTCTGCTTTCCCTATTTGTCAGCCCTGTCCTTTTGAGCACTGAGGCTGTCCCCACAGAGATTTCTATCAGCCATGATTTATCTGATCCGCAATTTCACTTCATCTCTCTTGCTCTGTTTGACTGGCCAGCTCTCTGGACCCCGTCCCCATTCTCAGGGGTGCTGTATTTGCGTTGTCAGCATATTTCCTGGATGCAATCAAGCCCCTCATCCCATCTGCCTCCTGTATAACAGACAAACATCCGATGTTTAAAATGCAGACAGCAATATGAATGTAGAGAGTGTGAGGAGATGAATATATGGAGTGTGAAGGTGTGAGGAGAGATGAATGTGGAGCATGTGAGGAGAGATGAATGTGGAGAGAGTGAGAGTGTGAGTAGATAAATGTGGAGAGAGTGAGAGTGAGGAGATGAATGTAGAGAGTGAGAGTGTGAGGAGATGAATGTGGAGAGAGTGAGAGTGTGAGGAGATGAATGTGGAGAGAGTGAGAGTGGGGAGATGAATGTAGGGCTAGGAAAAATAAAAAGGAAAGAAACGTCAGGAGAGCAGAGAACGTGCGTATGCGTACCTTGGTAATTAAACAGAAAAGCTCACCTTTAATTTGATACATTTTATCATTAATTTTGTTTTGTTTAGGAACTGTGCACACGCTATTCAGGGAAAAACCTCACAGGGTGTTAGAGTACCGACCCTGGCCACTTACCCTCACACTCCAGGTCACCAAACATCCACCTCTGCGGCGTCTGTCCCAGTAGGCTGCTGCTCTGAGCCCATATATCTGCAGCTCACATGTATGTGTTTGTCACTGCTAGCCTTCCCCCTCTCCCCCTCCCTCTGCCTCCTTCTCTCTCTCTCTCCCTCCCTCCCTCCCTCTCTCTCTCTCTCTCACCCTGCTTCACTGTGCATCACACATTCTGGCTGCGCTCTCAGAGGCGCTGAGCTCGTCAGCAGAGTCAGGGGGTGCCGCCGCGTTTCTCACCGCTGCTGGGGAACGGGCCGGCGAACGCGTGTGGATCCTGGGGGGGGGCAAGGGGCGCCGTCGCTGCCTTTCGCTCACCTGGCATGGGCGTGAGCCGCCCAGCCGAAGCCGCGGAGCCAGCAGCCCGTCCAGCCACTCGCCCACACTTCTCACCGTCTCTGCCGACGGGCACCTGGAAAGTCAGCGGCTGAGCGCGGCTTCTGGGAACAGGAGCCGGGGGGGCAGCCGGACAGGGGGAGCGGAGGGCAGGAGGCTGAGCAGGAGCGGCTGAGGATATCGTCACTCTCGCTCGGACGCTCTCCTGGTCTCTCTCTCCCATGTCGCGCTCACAGTCTTGACTGCTGAGCTCACAGATCCGTCTGAGGGAAGCGAACTCGCTCAGCTTTGTTCATGCACCTCCCTTCTCGTGGAATTCTCCTGCCTCTGGGTGATCTCGCCCCGTCCCACTTTGGCCCGGGGGGGTGCAAGCCCTGGGGGCCGTACTCGCCGTTGCCTCAGTTAGCCTGGGGCTGCTCCTCTTCCCGACTGCAGGTCTCCGCCGTGATATTGCTTTCTGCCGGGATGTTCCCCCTTCCTCTCCAGCGGAGAGAGGAGGCTCTGTAATACTCCCTGGCCGCGCCACTCTGCTCTGGATTGCTGTCACTTAAGTGAAAATATTTTTTTATGAATCTTTATTCATCCACAGACTGAGGCGTATCATGTTTTATGGTTATTTTTATGGCAGTTGCTTGGTGTTTTTGGCTCACTGAAAGGTAACAGGGTTTTCCCCACACTCTTTTTGGGATATATCTTTTCCTTTTATTTTTAGAGGTTGTTTCATGCCGGTTCTGGTTGTTGTCTTTGGAGCGACTGAAAACGCTGCATGAGGGAAGTGGGCTGTATTCCACCCAGGATGCTGCCATAGGACAGCTGGAACCTGAGGATTTTCTTTTTCATTCCCAGTGTATGAAACTGTCAGCTCTTCCATATTTTCTGTGGATCGTCCTTGAATGAGAATCCTTTTCACTGCCGTCCTCCTTTTCTTCCACTGTGACGAACGTGGATGCGATGGGCGTCGGATCCTTTTGAGATGGCTCCCTGCCGCATGCCGCGCGCGAGGGCGGGAAGCAGCCCAGTGCTCGGGATTCAGGTGGGCAGGCTCCTGTTCCGGGCCGCCGTGACTCGCTGCTGCCAGCTGGTGCTGTGGGCCGCAATCCTGGCGCTGCCCGGCACGGCCGGTGCCGCTCGCGTCTCCTCCAGCCTCAGCACCACGCATCACGTCCACCACTTCCACAGCAAGCACGGTACCGTGCCCATCGCCATCAACCGGATGCCTTTCCTCACACGTGGGGGCCATGGTACGTCCACTCCGAAGCCCTACCTGCAGAGTATAGCTCTATATAGGTCTAACTTCATTCAGACCGATCTATGATACTACAAGTAAAGACACAGGGTTGTAGCAGGTTATTAGTTTCGATGCTACAAGTTTTCACTTCCTTTAGAGAGTTATTGGTCTGGCTGACTGGTCTTCATTATGGCTGCTTGCTTGTCAGTGATCTTACAGCTTTAGGGAAGTATGAGCTATATTGCCTTCAATAGCTAATAGAGAGAGAAAGAAAAAGGGATCCAATCGGATAATTATCCGGAGAAGTTGTTTGGCAAACCTGTTATTAATTTTTGGTGTCTGGACTGTCTAGATGCTAGTAATCCTATTGGCTGAGAGGTTTTCTTCAGAGGTTTTGAAGCACATGATTGTGCGTCTTGCCCTGGTGAGTCATGTTGACAAACCCATTGCCATGACAGGTAGTGCTGTTTTGCCCCAAATTTCCTTTTGCCAGCCCAGATAATTAGAAGCACCTGAACAAAGGCAGCGTTCCCAGTTCCTTCCAATCCCTCAGCTTTCTGCTTTGCTTTTCATTAGCAGTTTTTTGAGTAACATCAGTCAAAGTGTTTATTGCATGTCTTATTAAACATGGTGCATGTCCTCTGAATGCAGGAACAGACGCATGTAGCTATATCAGCTTAAGAAGAATCTGCTTTTCTGAATCACTGGATCAATGTCTCTCTCACCCACCAGAACCTGATAGTCTGTCCTATATGGACAAGATTGATCTCAGCTTATTTCCCCAAATTGTCGGGCAGGTCCAGGAACAGGGGGAAAATGGGAAATGTGTCCTAAAGTTTGATGCATGGCACACTTAAATTTACACAGATCTTGTCCAATACAGACTCTCCTCACCTAACAACCAATCAGTTTAATGACCGCGTGGACCTCCAACCAGCTGTCCTACCAGTCGGTATTGTATGCTGTAAGAGTACTTTGGTCATGGAAACAGCAGTGTGGTGCCTCAGCATCAAGCATATCATCTTGCATCACTCTTTCTCAGTCTGTTTCAGTTCTGTGGTTGGTCAGTATTCACTTCACTAGCATTCACAATCTGATTACCTATACTTACAGTATGCAAACCTAAGTAATGTATATTAGAGCTGATTTAATCAATTCTCTTCTCACAATATACCGTGAACTACTGTATAAACATATATAAATATACTAAAAATGATATAAATTATGCAAAGGTGACAGTAAAAAAAATCTCTAAAGATAATTGACATAAACCCCCTACTAGTTCAATATGCTACTGGTCAGGGGCAGCTCCTCACTTATTGACAAATGTGCTTCGCAACCTTGTCGTAGAAATCAAACTTGATTGTTAAATGATGAGTGTCTGCATATAACCTGGAAATGGCAAATCAATTTATTACTCATTTGGTTTATAACAAATCATGTCATGTCAGCTGTACAGGATTTCCTTGATTGTTTTTTCTAACAATAGCACCTTATCAGGGAAAAATATGGGCAGTAGTCCAATTAAATGTATTTAATAACTCTGGAGTATTTTGTTGGATAGAAAAAAATAACATTTTGAGAGATTGTATTTTATGCATTTAAAATACTTAAATTACTTAACGTGTCATTTTATAAATTTATTTTCTGTCATTTAGGAACCTTCACCACCAGACTCACAGACTCTTTAACATAGCTTGTCAACATCTTTGGCTAGATGCAAGTAAATCGAATGATGCATCCTTTTGGGTCCAGCTTGCTTGTTGTGAGCTTTGTTTGACCTGCAATCCAAGTAAAGGAGCTGGTACCTCGTCAGCCGTCACCACTAATCGTGTCAGAAATACTAGATACATATTAAGGCCATAATGGTTCTGAAAGCAAGACTGAAATCGCAATGCAAACTGGGCTTGTCCTCACTATGTGTGTTGCATTGTGCACTGCTCTACACATTTCTCTGTGCTGCACACTCACATTCACCACAATGAAAAATGTATTCAAACACATTCCAGTGTTTTACTCTCTATTTCCCCCCCACAAACACTAGGGACAATCATTCACAATCATAGAAATGGCTAATACAACACAACATTAAAAACATATCAGGACGCACAAGAGCAAACATGAGATGAAAACACAGAAAAATGCATTTGAAAAAAACACAATACGATGCATTGTACTTTTCATTGTGTCTTTCCTGGTTTCCTTCATGTCAAGATACCCTTGCGATCTTGTATTCTGGCAACCTCAACCCCAACCCCCTGACGCAGGTGCAGCCTGTTGAGCTCTCATTACATTACTAATGTTATAACAGCCATTTTTCATTTCACACTTACCACTATAACACATGTAAATCACAAAATTATTATTCTGTTTAAAGTCAGGGCGAGCTATATATTTCGAAAGTATTTCACATTACTAAGGCTGCAGCGTTCACACATTCCTCCTCTTTCATTACTATTTTATCAGTACTATGCATTTTTAAATTTAAATTTTGTCACACCAGTATTTTGTATTTTATTTTTCAGCTTGCAATCTGTAGCAAGTTTCTGTTTGTTAATAAGTAGCAATGGATACTGGACCACTTCGCAATGAAACATTTCTACTCTACCATAGGAAACAAAACTTAGCAAGCTCTGCAATTTTACTCATTTTTATTTTCAGCATGACCTAATAGGCCTATATGTTAAAACAACCTGCCTGCTTTTGCATGAGCTCTGCATGCATTCTGGGAGACGATCATTTTCATCCTTGCTGTTTAAATCACTCTTAGATGTGCTTGTGAGACACTTAAAATGAGTGAGGCGGAGGAAAGTGAACAATGACTGGTCACTAAATGTCACCTGCCTTTCGCTCTAAAGAAATATTTTCTATTGCATAGAGATGATATTCTGCAAAAGCAAGTGATCTGTTGGCACAACTTGTGTCACTACCACCAATTTTTTAAAGCACTTTGTTAGTAGATGGATTCTATTTGTCTTTAATTTATTTTGGTTTTATTTTTCAACCCTTTTATTTTTTTATAAATATTGCAATATATATCACATATTGTACAATTCATATAGCAGTTCTTGACATTTCCAAATCGCGCCACCCTAATCGAGTGTCTGCTTTACAGTGGTGTGGCTTCCTGGTGTGAGCCCTCTGCTCCCTAGAACTGGCTTTCAGTTCACTGTAACCCAGCACAGAACCTGCAGTTATAGGCGATGGATGGTTGGATAGAAAGGTTTGGACGTAATGCTGTCTTATTCCATGATCACAAAGAGATTTACTCTTGGCTAACTTTGAGATTAATACAGAGCTTTACTGTGGCCTTCACTCTGAGCTCCATTCTGAGCTTCACCCTGAACCTCAGCTTTGCTCTGGACTTCAAACAGTTTCTCTCTCTGTGCTTCACCACATACTTGCACTGCTGGCATATGTGGAGAAAAAAATAGTTAATTCTGTGAGCGGGAGAAACAGGAAAATGTAAATATCAAATGTCTTGTGTTTCCACTCCAAGGCACAGAATGCCAGCGACAGCGTCAGATTAAATCTGTAGGAGATTCCTTAGACAGTCATGTCCTGGAGCAGGGTTCCCCAGTTCCGGTCCTGGAGGATCAGAATCCAACACAGATCGCGGATTTTCCTGCTTCAACATATCTTAATCAGCCAATGACTATGTTTAGTAAGTGTGAGCAGAGTGGGCAACCTGTGTCAGACTTTGGCTCTCCAGAACCAGAATTGGGGAAGCCTGTCATATAATGTATTGTTGGGGTCTTTTAGATTTTAGGAGGTAATAGATGCTTCTAATTATAAAAGACGACATCAGCACAAAATGAAAATCATCGGATGGCGATACAACAGTCCCACAGACTGAGAGACATGTGACAGCTCCTGGGTGCCTCTGACACTAAACAAACTGGTGCCAGCGTGCAGAGACGGTGACTGTGTGCGTTTCTTAACGGATGCCTGGATGATATGCAGGAGGTATTTAGTCACAGAGCTGCTGTTCAAGCTGAGTCATTCTCTAGCTGAGCAGAGAGTGTCCTTCAGCCTTGGTGACCTCCTCGTTTTTTGCTTACCAGACATCAAGTCGCTCAAACTTTTGGCAGACTGGTGAGAGTGACACTGTCATAAAAGTGATACTGCAGGGAGACTGATATTCACAGTAATTGTTACTGAGCCCACACTGACATTGTGGTAGGGCAGGAACTAACAGTATAATGATACAGATACTCTGCTGAAACCAATACAGTGGTGATACTGATACTGTAATGAGACAGGTGCAGATACTGCTCTGTGATTGATACTGATAATGCAGTCAGCAGCGGGATTAGAGTTGTACTATATTGCCATTGACTGAAATTTAAAGCGGTTTGTTGGGAGACTGAGACTGTGATGGAACTACACTGTACTGAGACTGATACTGCTGCTTTTCTCAAATACCATGAAGCTGATACCGTGATCTCTACGGCATACTAATACTGTGCTGGTACTGATACTGTATCAGGACTGATAAATGCTGGTACTGATACTGTTGTAACTCAGAGATACAGCCCAAAATGGTTTATAACGTTGAGCCCTTGACAGAAACACCTCACTCATTCATACTGATTCCTGCGTCAGCAGGATTTATTTCAGCACTCACCCGCATGTTATGCTTTCTGTATTTACTGCAGCTACTTATCATGAGCAGAGCTGTGAAGCGTCAGCAGACAGTAGGCAGACAGTACAGTGAGTTTTTTTTTTTTTTTGCGCTCTGTTCTTGTAGCTGCAGTTCGCTTTGTAAATGCAGCGGATGCGAGCCCCTCACAGTCACTGGTTGCATGGAATGCATCATCTGCAGTGCTGCATGCCTGCCACTTATAAGTCACAGGCACTGGGCCTGGCACGTGTTGCACGTCGCCACTCGCACACACATTACATTATCTACTCTTCCTACGATTGAATGAAGAAATCAAGACGAGAAGAAAGAGCACAACCTACTGAGAGAAGGCATGTGAGCCTAGGCTGAAAGCTGTATCTGCCATCAAATGCCAGATACCCCAATTAATGAATCTGTCGGGGGGGGGGGTTCAGGTTAACCTTCTTATGATTGGTTGAAAGGTTGAAAGTAAATTTCTGATAGCTCTGGGGATGGTGTGAGATTCATGAATAAACTGAGTGATTAGGATGGAGTAGTGATAAATATGCAGCGCAGCCCCTGAATAATAAGATGAGGTCCTGTATAAAAAAAATAAAAAAAACGGGAAGAGGCCTGATTACAATGTAGATGATCTTTGTGATGGTGCCAGGCCTCTCGCTCCCTGACAGCAGGTCTTCAGGTGCTCTCATCCGGCTCCGGGTTTGGACGTCTCCCAGGAGGCTTTTCATTTCTACACAACCCCCCTCCCCCGCTCGCTACTATTCAGCCATAATTACCAGCCGCCCTCGGCCTCATCGACGGTGCACCAGTAATGAACTGACCGTGCGCTGCAGCGCCAGTAGGTCGGCCTGCTTGCACCACTTTATTAAATTATGGGAGACCCGCTGTGCTGGCTGCCAAACACCAGTCAATACAAACAGTAGTAACTCAGTCCATTTGAGCGGGTGCACATGCACCGTCTATCTATGGAGAGTCTATCCATGGGTGGCCCTCCTGGGGGTGGGAGACTCATCAGACCACAAAGCTACCACCTCTTTCACTCCAGGCCCAAGGATGGCAACTGGCCACTGTCAGGATGGTTAAAGTAGAACACCAAGTCTGGTCTATCAACAGTTGTCTGAATCTGCACGTGTTAGTTCAAGTTTACAGATTAATAAGTGTAATCCTTTATAGTTTCAGATAGACTAGAGTTGAGTGTTTCATAAAGTTCTGCACCAATATTCTGTTATTGTCTTCATTTAAGGTGCGTGACGTAAACGTGTCTCGACGTATGTCTGCTCTTAAGAGACATAGTAAGCCTTTGAAATCCACCACTTATGCTGAATTAATTTAATATTTTTTATGTGTCCATATGGTTGGTTTTTCCTCACACTACTGCATGGATCAATCTCAAGGCCATCCTACTAAAATACAACCAAACAGAATATTAAGGAGAGGAAAAATTCAGAAATAATCCTCTACTTATATGATTTATTCAGTACTTTGGCCATTTTCTTTATTTACTTGTAGACTTGTAATGAACCTTGTTTACCGCCCCAACTTTATGTAGCTAATCCCTTGTAGTCTTCAAACGAACTACGACAAGCTATCATGCAGCAAAGTAAACCATAGCTGTTGGAGCCTGGGTAAGGCAAGTTAAATGTGCATGTCTTCCTGGTATTAATTACATAACATGTTCTGAGTGAATATTCATGCATGTTCTCAATACTACTTGCATATTGAAGAAGTGATGCTAGTGCAGATGGAGGTTCCCATACTATGGAAAGACATTTGTGCAAGTATCCAGGGACTGGAACCTCTCTGTTCATTTGTAGTGTCGTGCTGGTCACACGAAGGCAGGGGCGAGAGTCATCATGCCTTGGGCTTCCACTTCATCACTCCAAGTTTCGCAACCATTCAGTGGAAATTGCTCTCAAATTGTTATTATTTATGATGGGGCATCCATCTTCCCCAACTCCTATGCTCAATCTCGTCCTTTCCGTTTCCCACAGAAACTAATGCTGCTTATTCTTCTTAAAGAATAATTAGGTCATTAATGTGACATCAGTCTCGTTTTCTAAGAAACATTCCACTTAGATTTTTGTTTTATTTTCTTGACTGCAGAGGATTAAGACGGATTCATCTTCACAGCATGCGTGCACCTGATTTCCACTGTGTGGCTCTACTTTTAGTTTGGCAGTCTGTCCACAGAGGGTGGCCATCAGGGAAGTATCTGTGAGACAATTCAGAGCGATGGGAAGAAGACCACGGCCATTCAGTGCCATTGTGGGAACAGCATAAAGATGCATTGTGAGTCACTGTGAGGCCATCAGCAAAGTCACAGGAGCAGCTTTGCCTTCTCCCTTTGTTCTTGCTAACAACTATGAAGCGGCGTGAAATCTGGGCTGTTGGGCCTCAGTGACTCTGTGGAGGGAGGGGAAGCCTTTCTGTCTGCAGAGATTCGTTAAGTCAGTGCGTGTGATATGCACAGGCAGAGGCTGATGCATGCCTTTATGCAGATCCCATGTGATTCAGATCACGGCTTTCCATTAGGGCTTTTATTAGCAGTGTTTATTTTAGAAACCGAAAGAGCAAAGACAAAGCTGCTCTGATCAAGGTTCTGTTTGCTGTTGCATCCAGGGACTCTCATCTCCCCTCGACTTATCTGTGATGAAGCTGCACAGTCGTCGCAGCCGTCAAGGCAGCTGGGCTGAATCGGCTGAGCAGGCTGGGCCACACCCTGTTTGGGGGCATCGTGGCCATAAACACGAGGTTGTGGGGTCCCGAGGGAGGGCAGCACTAATGTCAGTGCCATTAATGATTCATTTGCGACACAAGCCTGCCTGCTCTCCTGGGACCCTGTGTGGTTAATGAGCACAGCATCTTTCTTCATGGAAGCCCATAGCCCTGAAAGACATCCCCCTTCCCCACTGAGATTACACTGTTGTATTTTTTTCTTGTCACCATAATGTCTATACAAACGTTACATGTTTTTCTTGTTGAAATTTCTAAAAAAAAAAAAAAAAAAAGGTTTAATAACCATTTTATTGCCCAGGCTTGTTAAATGTAGTCAAATCGCATCTTGGAGTAATCAACTCTTTTGCATGATCAAGCTAAATTTA
The DNA here is from genome assembly GCA_015164015.2 of Brevimyrus niger. Taxonomy (NCBI): domain Eukaryota; kingdom Metazoa; phylum Chordata; class Actinopteri; order Osteoglossiformes; family Mormyridae; genus Brevimyrus; species Brevimyrus niger. Next base: position 16,840,182 of record JAABNY020000002.1, on the reverse strand, counting down.
CTACAGAATTAACAATTGTATCAATTTCTGAAAACAAAGCAGTTGCTCAAACTGATTGAGTACTGCTTTGCTTTAAGGCAAAGAGTTTAATAATCCCAGGGAATACTTACATGTTCTTCCTGTCTTTTGTCCCATTAGAACTTTGACATTAATGATACATGCAGGAGCGATCAGATTATGATTGAATTCAGAGCTAGACAAGAATGAGCTAAACCACAGAAAACTAGAGGGATGTGGGACACTGGAAGGACCCAGTGTAGTGTTAGTCAGCAATTGATGGTGCTGAGTTACTAAAGAAGTCAGTAAAATGAGCATTTAAAAACAGTAAACTACAAAAAAGTACAGTTTTTTTACAGTCAATTGCATTATGATATGCAAAGAAATATAGTTAACCACCTAATTGGTTGAGAAAGCTTAGCATGTAAGTGGAATGTGCACTAAATTAAAAAATATATATTTCAGACCACATATAACAACAAGGTCTTAGCGAATTCCAGTAAAAACATTAACTTTCACATGTCCAGGTGATCCATCTAGTACTTAAAGAAATTGTACAGGTTTGTGAGTGTGTGAGTAGAAGGAATTGGATATGGTGAGAAAACCAATGCTGTCATTTTGACATCTCCCTTTTCCACTTATATTTTCTAGTTCTCTTTTAACCATTTAGGTTATTAAAGGTATTTACTAGTGATGTGGAGAAATTGAACAATGTGTCTCATTTTATTTTATTAAACTGCCCTTCTATTATGGCAATTTGCTGCAAGATACATTTTTAGCTGAAAATTTCATTGGGTGTCTTATTGATCACATGGATTTAAAGCTCTGGACCATGTTTGCCTGAAGTTTTCGTAAATCAAAGAAAATGCTTTTGAAAATCCCTACTTTGTAAAAAATTAAGTGGCCCAATCTTCAGAAAAAGTTTTGGATATATATTACTTTGGACATGTAATTTTACTTTATAACTTGTTTTGAAAATAAAATGGAGTCTCCTGTTATGAGAGGTTTATTCTCTATTTTTAGTTCATCCATCCAACATATGCTTGTGAAAATCATGAAACTTCTCTCCTCACTGAGAGGGAAATTATTAGTGTGGTAAACGAGAAGCATGAGGCATCATGCCAGGATCACATGGTCTCCCACTTGTCTGATTGGCCCTACTGGGAAAAGGGGAAGGATTTGAGATGGACAATGTGATGCTTCTAAAGGGGCCGGATAAGTAGCAGAGCATCAACAACACAGTTACAGGATGGAAAGAAGCTGATATTATTGCATTATGCACATATCCAAAGTTGCTTGGAGGTTAGTACTGGGTGGGTTCAGAACCATATCATGATACTGTATATAATACAGTGGAATTACTGATAAATACTGCGCATAATTATGGCATTTTTGGTGGTAACAGAAGATATTTAGGATTTAGGATTGAGTATGAATACTCCGACAATTCCAACAGACTTACTCTGAAGGCGACTGGTGCTTTTCAGAGACCCATATTTACTTGGCAAGTGCCTTAAATAAGGATGTTATTGGTAGCCACAGTAACAGAACTGAGTAAAGAGAGAATTGATGCACATCAGCTGCTCTTCCATCCTGCTTTAGGGATGTAGGCTTTTATATACTGTAAGATGGTGGCTGTTAGCAATCAAAAATGGTCTGAAATTATGGTTTTAAAAGGTAAAGATATTAAACAACAGGCAGCTCAGGAACATGGGGTATGTGATGTAATGCTGCTCTGTGCAGAAATCCATGCAGTGGAAACCTTCAGATTCACTTGGGCACTGAGTCAATCAATTTGCTTTGCTCTGTTATTTTCCCATCCATGCTTCACTTCCCAGTGATTAATCAAGGCCCGAACTCAGTAGGTCTGGAAGCTGGAAAAAGATCCACCAAGGGCCCACCAAGGGGCTTCGCAAAGCAAACATCTTTTTCTAAGCAAAGCGGGTCACTTACCATCTGTTCTCAGTACATTATCTTTTTTTTTGTGGTAAAATCACCGGCTATGCCGTCCAGCTAACATTAATGAAACTCAGTTACACTACGACACAAAAACACTGAGTGCTGTACAAGTGCTGTGACTTTCTGCCCTGGTTTATGTTTCATTGTTAGCTTAACCGAGGCTTTTCCCACATGTTCTTTGCTCCTTTGTTGTCACACATGTTTTCTGCCTTGAGTGAACATGGCACCTGGACTGTTACTTTTTCAAAAAAATTGCCTGCTCATTCTATTCATGTGATATTAATGGAACTTGTGTTTTTTGTGCTTCCTTGGTAACCCTGAACTTAAGTGATTCCAGAATAAATGTATGTTTAAAATGTGTTTTTTTAGTGAAAAATAGCTGATCAGTTCGGAGGGAAAATGGAAGTTCTTTAGCCAGTCACGTAACCACCACAAAAACCTTCTACAGATTATCATCGCGACAATAAGAAAGGTGATGGGAACACAGCCTCTGACAGACCACACAACCTTTTTAATAGCTTCCTTTGTGTCTAGAATATGATCTGGCATAGCAGACGCTGGCAGCTTGTGAGTGAGGTGATTCACTTTGGTTTTATAAACTGCTGCACAGTGTTACACTCTCCATACACTCTTTCACACTGTTCATCTGAGTAACATGTCTGTCACTACATTGGCTTTTATGACTTGCTGTGCTTGCTGAGTGGACAGTTATTTATGCTACATTTATAGTCCTACGCACTCTGTAACCGCACTTTACGCCAGGCTGGAGAATGTCATAGTGAACTCTCACCACCATGGTGAGTTTCACTGTGTGTGTTTGTGTGTGTGTGTGTGTATGGGTCAGATATAAATTACATTGTAGAGACCTGTTATTTTGGGACCATTTTTCAGAAAATTTCAGTTTTACAAAAATATGTGACTTGTGTTTTGTTTGTTTACTTATGTCAAAGGTTAAGGCTGTGTCGGTGTTAAGGTTGTCATTTTTGGGATTACGATTTTACCCATACACTCTCAGAAAAAGTCTTGTATTTGGGTTGGTTACTTATGGTTAAGCTTAGGGATAGGTGGAGGTAAATGGAGAGTCCCCACAAAGATATAATTACAAACCATATACTGTACAACTGTGTGTGTGTGTGTGTGTGTGTGTGTGAGTGTACATGCTTCCTGTGGGAGGCACTTCCACATAGAGATTATGTCCAGCCTAAGCCAACCTCCAGTTTAATGGCTGAAGATCCTGAATTGGGTATATTGGTTCCCAGATGCCTCACTTTTTGGCACAACCGCCACACTACTAATGAAGGATAAAAAGCTCAAGTGACATATTATAGTCGACCCTTCTGCATCTCAACTTTCGCAGTCGAGTTTTTCATGCATCTCCAGGTCCATCCATTTTCCAAACCGCTTATCCTACCGGGTCCAGAGCCTATCCCGGAAGCAACGGGCACAAGGCAGGGAACAACCCTGGACAGGGGGCCAGCCTATCACAGGGCACACTC
>JAABNY020000002.1:16806245-16816398 GCA_015164015.2 Brevimyrus niger | reverse complement strand
AAATATCAGCTGGTATGTACCTGCGTAGTCTGTGTCTTTGCTGGTAAAATATCAGCTGGTATGTACCTGCGTAGTCTTTGTGTGCTGGTGGATCTGTGGTGCTGCATTCTTGTATGACACAGACTGCTCTGTCTTGGCTGTTCACCTAAGCTTCCTGCAGTATTTCAGCCTCACATAGTATTGGCAGTCTGCTGGCACGGCATCGCCGCTAGATCAAAAATTTATGGCCTTTCTGCACACGTCAGATATTTGATACGTTTCTTGGCCCAAGGTTTGCTGAAGTTTATAACAGTTCTGCAGATTCCTGTTAATATTTCACAGTGACTCTGTCAAACTGTAATTAAAGTGTGATAGAGAAAGTGAGAGGAAGAGACGGAGAGAGGGAAAAAGCATCAGTTGTCAGATTTGCGGTTGATGTTGGTAGCATACGTATTTTTTTTTTGCTTTGAAAGGTTCCTGAGCTGTCATTGCCAGCTTCGCGCTCATAGTTTCCGCGATAGACTGCGGACCCCCACATCCCTGAATTGGAGAAGCGGGTACAGAGGATGGATGGAACAATAACAGAATCCGAATTTCAATCAAAATCAAGTGACAGGCAGTAGGCTGGTAAGGATGTCAGCTATAACAAGTAACAACAGTGAAATGTTACCGTGAGCTTGAATTTCTAAAAAGTCAAACCAACCAATTGGAAAATAAATTATCTAGAACTCGATCTGAATCTCAGATGTCAGAAACAAACTGAAACACAGACAAAATACAGAGGACTAATGACATCAACCAAAAAGAGCTGATCACATGGGGATTCCACACGGGGTTAATGAGGGGGTGTGGCACATGGAAGGAGCGGATGATTGGAGCAGGACACATTGGTTTTTTTTTACTTTAAACTTTGTTTGGATACATTTATTTTTTTACTTTACAAATTACTGTTTTGATAAATGTGCTTAGATGTGTTTAGTACAGTATATGCTTTTCTTGTTTTCTCTGGTTCAGTTTGCTTTTAAATGCTAAAAAAAAAAAAAAAACATATTTCGATATAATTTTATGGGGCCGGAAACCAATGAATTTGTTTTCTATTATTTATTATGGGGGAAATTCGATTAGAACATCAGAACTCAAACTTTTTATGATTTGGTCAGTATTCCTGAATGGATTAATTTTGAGTTCTGAGGTACCACTATATATATGTGTGTGTGTGTGTGTGTGTGTGTGTGTGTGTGTGTGTGTGTATATAGACAGAGACAGTGCTGTGTTTGGTAAGTAGAAGTGCTTTCTCATGTGCTCCCTAAAACCTGCTGATACAGCTCTAGTGAAGGTATGCCTCAGTGATGGCACTGCGCTGATATTACCTTTGTTTTTTTTACTATCCAAACCATCTACTTACCCTCTTTATTTGACTCTCAGTAAAACCAGTTAATTTTATCAGCCAGAGTTTGCAGCATTAATTAATTAAATGTCACGTTCGGTCTAAAATTTGCCGGAGCTTATAAACCTTTGTCATTAAAACAGTAACTATTCAGTGGGGGTGCAAGGACAGGCATGATGTCTTTAATGGTTTTTGCAGACTGAGAGAGCAAAAGTAGACTCGGTCCTGCCTCTGCATGCTGCCCCCCTTGCCCTTAAAGTTGGGCCTTTGAGATTCAGCCACCCAGGACAACCTAGGCATCCTCCGTCACCCGCACAGCGACGGCTACCGTGCGACATAAATGAAATGAAATGAACAGCAACAAAGCAGAGAATGGGACGCAGACATTCGAAATGTCTGCGTCCCAAGGATTCGAAAGCCTTCAGAACTGTGGACGTCAGCAGGAAAAGCTCATAGTTCGGTTTGGCGGGATGATGTGATGCAGTCTGGCACTTTCTGTCAGTGTGGCATGAGTGATTATGCCAGGCGCCTGTCTCCTCGTATAGCGGCCGTCTGTTCATTATTAACCTTTTAGTAGCAAGTGATACTTGGCACAAGGCAAGTCTTGCCTGTTGGGGCAACGGCAGCGAAGGCAGAGTCTTTCCACCGGGATCTGCTTTCCGGCACCATGTGTCAGGTTCCCGCTCTGCTTTTCTCCATCTGTGCAACTAAGTGATTCTGACAGCTTTGTGAGTGAATTCTTCACTCCACATCTTAGCTTTTCGCTGTGGGTGGTTAGAGCCGAGCCGAGTCGGAAGACAAGTGATGTATCGCTGTGTCGTCCGGTTAGTGTCTCCTGTACTCGGCTCTCCGTTTAAATTCAGCCCCGCTAGACCTGTTTCCTGAACAGGCTTGGCACGGGTCTGCTCCAAAGTACCACTTAAAATAGCTTTTTTTATTAAAGTGGTAAGAGGAGCAATAACTCGAGTGAGAATTCCTAGTTTGCAGGATCCATTTTAATTTCTTTCATTTATACCTCTACATGTCCATGGGCAAGCTTTCACGTAACTTTCTTCAAATGAAAAGCCAAAACATTACTTTCCAGTTCTAATCATCTGAGCGGTTTACCGCCGTCTGCTGTCTGAGGAGTTGATAAAGCATGATGCGTTGTGAATTCGTCCTCTGCAGCTCTGGCTGAGCCACAGCGGGTTCGTATTATTTCACTGCCCAGCCTTTTAGCCGAAACAGCTTGCAATTATACTCATTAATGCAGCAGTATATTTTTCATTGAATTAATCATGTTAAGTGCTTTGCTCAATGGCAATTCAGGAAAGCAGGTATTTTCACCTAAGTCACCGACCTTCAGCTTACAGTCCTGTGCCTTCAAACAGCGCGCTAACTGCAGACATGCTGTCGCATCATCGCTGCTTTAGCTACCCAAAGCCCCACTATAGAGAGTACAGAAACCCTGATCGATAGCTGTTGGTGAATCACTGCTGCCTATGCAAAAACCAACCATCTTACGAAGCATGACCATCAGGGAATACGCCACAGGGAGCTGCTCCACTGGCCTTTCGTTACACACTGGTGGTGGTATCCTTCGGAGGCAGTTCAGGAGATCTCCCATCGAGCACTGCACCCCTATAATTCACAATGGAATGTACACGTTTACTTTGAAAGTTCTAAGAATACCTAGGGCACCGTTTAATTAAAAACATGCCACTGTAGTCAATTCCAGTCAATCTGGGTAATTACATCCACGGATCACAGTTAATAGTTGTCCATGCAAGACTGATAGATTTTCTCTTCTCTGCCTTTCCTACTCTCATGTCCTCTTATCTCCTGAACAGAGGGAAATTCCAGAGTAAAAGGAAAATTTTAGTAGTTTTTGCTGCTTTTTTATTTTTCTTCCTTTTTTTGATTCACATTTTACTCATGAAAAGTAAATTGTATGGACAAAAGCATTGGGACACATCTCTTAATCATTGAATTGAGGTGTTTCATACAGACCCATTGCCACAGGTATATAAAATCAAGCACCTAGCATGCAGTCAGGTTTACAAACAGGTTTTCGCTGCTAGTTTAGGGGGCAGTGTGTGACTCAGTGGGCTAAGCCTGTGTGCCTGTAATCAGAAAGTTGCTGGTTCAAGGCCTATGCTAGGCCTATGCCTCAGCACATGTGCAGGTCCTTGAGCAAGGCCCTTCACTCCCAGCCTCCTGGGCACTGCTATGGGTGGCTGCCCTTCGCAGACAACTTACTCTGCGGAGAGTAAGTTGAAGGAGGTGTGAAGACAGTTTCGTCACAGGGGTGGATAAAGTATCAATTATTAGACATTCCATGGTCAACTGTAAGTGGCATGATTGCAAAGTGGAAGCATTAAAAACAACAGAAACAAAATGGCAGATTGCCAAGTGCTGAAGTGCATAGTGCAATACAGTTACCAGTGCTTTGCTGACTCAATAACTTCTGCATTCCGAACTTCCTCTGGCATTAACCCCAGCACAAACACCATGCACAGGGAGCTTCGTGATATGGGACTATATGGTGTTAAAGCACCATTGAGGCTTTACGGCTGCTGGCTGTTTAATTATACCAGACGTGGGCTTCAGTTCATGGTTGGCTCTCAGTAGGGTCCTCAGGCTCTTTCTCTCCAAACCCTGGGTGATAATAGGGTGCAGATCCGTCCACTGCATGCAAGCCTCCACATCACCAAGAGCAACCCCAGGCATTGGATAGAGTAGTGTAAAGCACGCCACCACTGGACTCTGGTGCAGTGGAAATGTGTTCTGTGAAGTGACAAATTAGCGGATGTCAGGAGACTGTTAGCTGCCTGACTGCATTGTACCAACTATAAAGTTTTGTGGAGTAGGGATAGTGGTATGGGTTGTTTTTTAATGGGTTGGACTAGGCTCCTTAATTCCAGTGAAGGGAAACTCTTAATGCTTTGAACATTTTGGACAATTGTATGCTTCTAGCTTTGTGGGAATTTTATGAAATGTAAAGCTTCATGAGTACAGTTCCCATTTTAGATTCATGAATCCTAATATATGAGTTTATGGCATTCTGGGTGTTTTTGTGAATTTCAATTTACGCATTCACAGCTTCAACGTTACATTGACGATTTGCTAGTTATGTGGGGAAAGTTGCGTTTTAGTGGGTAATGGGTGTTGACAGAAAAATCTCACTGTCACCAAGTTCTGACTAGTGTAAGCAGCATGGAGAGCTCCAGAGAGCTGAAGGGACTGGGCTGATAGCGGAAGAAGCAATTACAATTCATCATTATAACATTAGGAACACTAGGTGGTAGACAAAGGTACCTGTACTCATTTTGCAACCCTGAATATGGATTTGCATTTCATACAAAAACAAGCTCTCCTGAGGTGCAAATCCGGACGGTAAATTACGAAAATACATCATCAGCTACTCCATCTCTGGTCTCTGTAGTTTTAGTATCTTGTGGTAGAACTATGTGCATATTTATGAAAACTCCCCAACGCATACGCACAAACCACTAGCGTAACTAGAGGAAAACGATTGGTACATGGTATATGCACTCCTGCTTAATTATCAACCTTGATAGATTGACAAATAGAGCAATCTGGCTTTGGACTTTTCCACTTACTCTTGTCTCGAAATTGAAAGCATTTATGCTTGATTGGATGGTTTCACACGGCCATCCAGAAGTCACCCAGATCACGATCAAACTAGAATTTCAACTTGTCCAGACCGCCATTTTTTTCCTATTAGTCAGCTGTTGGTGTATTTGGCTTTTGTAGACCAGTGTTTGTTGTTCTTTTCTGCTTGTTTAGGTCACAGTGTTTTCTTTTGACCTTTGAAGGATGCAGAGCCTATTTTTTTCCAACCTCATACATGTGAAATATTTTGCATGAATTGAAACTAAAAACTCATAAAAAAAGTTATGTTGATTAACCAAGGCAAATTTAAAATTTCTTCAAACTCAGTGTTCATCCTTCAGCTAAATCCATTTTTACAGTGTGTATCCCAGAATAAACACTGCAATCTGTGTGATCAGATTTAATTTTCAAATGCTTAATGAATACCAATCAAAATTTATTACAGGACTGAAATATTGCATGTGATGCTCTTAAGCAGTTTCATTTTGTTATTACCATCATTAGAGATATGATTACTCAAGATTGACTAGAAGAACTGGTGTTTTGACAGGTCAATGACAGGAAGTGTTACTTGGAAGTGGACCACTAGCTTTCAATGTTACCATCATGCAAAGAGCACTGTTGTTGCACTGGTTAGCTGGACTGCCCGACTACGGCTCCAGAAGAGTATTTTGGATATTATCAACTCTGCATTGAGAATACCCACAATAAGAATCCCTGTGGAGGTATAAGGATACCTGTAAATGCTCATAACACATGGTGACACACCTCTGTCAATGTCAACGGTTATATGAAATGTTCTAGACATTCTAGATCATAAAATGTTAGGTTTCGGTACTTTGGCTGTCAACGTGACAGAGATCATTGTGGCAATGAATTTCCTTCTTATTCGGCATCTAGGATTCTTGGGGAACAGATTTTAGAATCACAAGATTTATTAATTCCTGCTTTATGTATTAAAACTGGGCACTATGCAGAATGGGCAAACCAAGGTAACCCCGAGTTTGTTATAAAGCAAACTAATATGTCATTGTTATTTTTAATATGTATAAACTCTTCAGCCAGCAGAAAGCACGTACAAGTTTTAGCTAATTAATAAATAACACTCACTTGAAGTGCAGACATGCTAATTATTTTACTTTATTCACTTCTTTATGTTACTTGCTGTTGATACTAGAACAGACACATGCTTTGCTAATGCAAATCAGCTTCTTGGAGAGTGACAAAAATAGCTGTGAGTCATTGTTCTGAATGCACCTTCTACTATGAAGACCCTGCTTGATGCTATTTCTCGTCTCTTCTCTGTGATGCAGTATTAGTTTGGCTCTTTTGTCTCTTATCGTGGACTGCTTCTGCGCACATGTTTATTTGATTCTTTGTTTTCTGGCTTGCTGACTTTGTTATTTATACCACTGCAGTGCGTCGTGGCCCATCATGAACCTCTCACTCAAAAAGGCTCACTGGGCCTTGGATTGCATTGGATTGAATGTAAACTGGGGAGTGGATGCATTTTTCTTAATCCATGCCAGCATGAACATTGAATGTTAACTATAGTTGACATGCATTAAATGGACAGGGTGGGAACACACTAAAAATGTTTGGCTAAGATGGGGCAGGCACTCAGGTTCCGTATGTTATTTTCAAGAAAGGAACCATAATTCTACTGAAAATAAGAAAATTTCAGGAGATCCTAAGGAAATGGACGCCTTATTTGTAGGGAGGAGACAATTTGGGGAAAAATACATTAGTGAGAAAAATTGTGGAATGGGATTAAACGCAGAATAAAAACAGCACAACAGCATGAAAAGAACAGGATAAGTAAATGTGTTGGAAATCTGCAATATGTAAATATAGCAGTAAAAACCAACAAGTGGCTGTTTGAAGCTCCTGGATTCGAGGGAAACAGTGACAAGCATGGCCTGCATTGTTAAGAGGCCTCAAGCTTCTCCTCAGTGGATTCTTTGTTTTTTGTTTCCATTTGGAGCCATTGGTGAAGACAGAGGTACTTGCTTGATGTTTACACTGTGTATTTCTATTCATGCCATCAGGTAAAGGCAGCATCTAGAAGTCTGGCAAACTTCTCAGGAATCACATCAACCAAGGTTTCCTCCACTCTTATCCCTGAGTTAACCATTTCTTATTTCAGGTAGCTGGCTGTTCTTATATCAAATGTGCAAATTTGAATTTATAGTATTTCCGTTTATATTCATGTGGCCTGTAGGACACACCAATATGTTTGGCAGTATAAATAGACAGAATATCCTACACAAAAATGCAGGGAATTGCACAGCTGGAATGCAAAAGACAGACAGTGAGCATTTAAATGTCGATAATAAGAGTATATGGGTGTTAATATGCACATGTGGTCCTCTTATCTGTGACTTACAGTCTGTGAAAGCTGGCCTGGTCCCACCAAAAACTGTCACCAAAGAAATCAAGGATCAGAATGCAAAAGAAGCAATTTTAAGTCAAAAGTAAACCGTTTTTTGCCAACATTTACTGGGGACATGTTACTTTAAAAAGAGGTCTTAGAAAATATGAGAATAAAAACAGTTCCAATGGAACCTTGTGCAGCTGCTTTGAGACAATGGCCATTGTTAAAAGCGCTATATAAATAAAATTGATTTGAATTGGATTGAATTGAATTGAATTGAATTGAATTGAATTGAATTGAATTGAAATGGGAAGGCATCCTCCATTTTAATATTAAAATATACCCCCCAGAGGAGGATGGTTTTTGGCTGAAAAGCTCAGAGTGGTCAATAAATCAATGTGCAGCTGAGGGAAGTTCAGAGAAACTCTGCCCCCTGGCAGGACTGCAGCGTGCCTGTGGAGCCGGTCTGCAGCCCGTTGGCTGCCCAGGGCCCCTGGAGGCCCCACCAAGAGCTGGATGAACGAGACGGATGATCAGCCCATCAGCGCAGACCAGCATGGGCCGCACCGGGCCTTCTCGCTCGGACACCTTCGTGCTGTGGAAGGAGGCAGTCCTCTTCTATCACCCACTTCTATTGCTTGCTATATACTAAGGGCTGTTTTGAGAGGCTGTTATGATAGAACTGAGAGTGTTTCATTATATTCAGCTGCAGTGAGAGGCCGGGTGCTTCCCAGTGAAGAGTGAAGAGTGTTCCCAGGCCTTCCCACCCACCGGCATGGCAGCTGCTTTCACTCTCAAATTGCTTCAAACAGTCGCTTGTTGTTTTGAATTCTGTCGTAGCTGCTTTCACAAATTCCAGTTTTAAGGCCCTGGTCCCCTCTGGAACGGCGTGTCTGTACGATATATGAAGGCTGAATTGGTCGAAAATCTCACTGATTCCGTCTTCATTTGCCAGACTCTTCACCTGGTGCCTTCTGTCCCCCTTGGATCCGTAAAGCTGACCTCAGGCAGATTAAGCTCCTCTGTCTCTGTGTTCTGCTGCATTTCCGTGCTTTTTTCTGGGAGAGATTCATATTGACTTGTGATTATTTTTTTTATCAAGATACAGGCTCCTGCTTTTATTAATATTTACAGTTGTATTATACAGAAGTTATTCATAGTACAGCAATCATGTTCAAATAAACAGATACTCATGAATTGTGCATGATTTGGCGGGTACAACTTTCACTTCACATGGTATATTTGAAATCAAGCCAAATGAAGATCATAGCGGGTGTGATCAAGTGTGATCACACCCGCTGTTCACTAACACTACTAAGACGGGACAACATTGTTCCAGAACAAACAAAAAAAAGTAGTTAACACTTATGCAGTTCCATAAATCACACAGTTAATAATGACACCTGATAGAGACCGAAAAAAACAACTTTATTACTGTTGATCAGAATTATACGGTAAAACCTTGGAATTCCCTCTTGCTTACAAATCTGAGAAATGAATTAGCTCCTGTGTGCCATGCTGTCCTTTTCGCAAACAAAAAAACACACATGCGCCAATGCTGTGACTGAATTTTTTTTTTTTTATTTCTTTTTTCATATACAAGGTATATATAGTGAATATATAAGACATTTAAACAACATTCTGTTTTCAAATAGCTTCAATCTCTTAATATGGGAGATGTCCAGACCAGGACGTAACAGAGAATATAGTCAAATCGAAAACCATAGTAGTTTTCCTGTCTATCAAAATAAATTTCTGGTAAAACAGAGGCCCTGCCTCTCCTGAGCTGTCTCTCCTTTGTCATATGACCAAACACCCTATAACTCTTAGGTCCATTAATGGTGCTGGTGAATGTGATTCCTTTCTATGTCAGGCCATCGGTCCTCTGCTGCTGCCAATGTTGCCCTGTTGCTTTGCTCCACTGGTCTGGTTGTACTCCTGGGTATGGAGGTGAAGTTGCATGCTGAACAAAAGCATGGTGCCATCCCCCTGCTTTCATTCCACACAAACTCTGCCCCCTTGTTTCAGTCTAAGCCGTGCGAAAGCGTGACCGATTTGCACATTTCTGTCTGGCTTTGGGGGGTTTTGCAGAATCAGGTGGTGGGCAAAGGGATTGTATATTCCCATGAAGTCCGAGAGTTAGGCAGCACAGTGCAGCAGCCTCACAGGACATGCGCAGCACTGTGCACCAGCCTCACAGGACATGTGCAGCACTGTGCAGCAGCCTCACAGGACATGTGCAGCACTGTGCACCAGCCTCACAGGACATGTGCAGCACTGTGCAGCAGCCTCACAGGACATGCGCAGCACTGTGCAGCAGCCTCACAGGACATGTGCAGCACTGTGCACCAGCCTCACAGGACATGTGCAGCACTGTGCAGCAGCCTCACAGGACATGTGCTTCAGGTTTGCTGGCACAATAAATCGGTTCATGTAGCTGCGTCCTGACACTTTATTAGGCGTAAAACTGTTAACCACGGCTTGTCAAAACGACCCCAGAAACAGACCTGTTATTAAAGCTCAAGGATTATATAGAAAAATAGATTCTTATATGAGAATTTTTTTCCTCTTAAAAAGTTGAATGCTACTTTTTTACGATTTTATCATTTTGGTTAGGCATACTGTACCCACGACAGCAATGCAAAAGCACCTTCTAAAAATAATTATTATATCCTATTACTCACAAAGAGGGACATTTTTTCAATCCCGGTTCCTTTGTTATCACGCCTGATTGGTTGGTTACCCATGCCTACAGATTGTGTTTGAGTCCAGCCCCTAATGATATGCAGTCATTGGTG
>JAABNY020000002.1:16752325-16763010 GCA_015164015.2 Brevimyrus niger | reverse complement strand
GGGGTGGGTTTGCATAGATTGCAATTGAGGACCAAATTGTCCCCAAAGTGTAATGTTAGGGATGAGTAGAGAGGTTAAATATTGTGTGTAGCCTATTTAGATGTATTCTTGTCATCTTAGTGGGATGCCCCCCACAGCACCCCCAGCCCAAATCTTTTTCCACAGCCCTGGCATGATGGAGCAACATTTGCCATTCCTCCTTACAAAATTGCCCCAAGTTTGCTGGGGAACGACCATAAACAATAACTGTGAAGTCCTGCCACAGATTTTCAGTGGAGTTAAGGTCTGGACTTTGACTGTCCCATTCAAGGACATTTATTTTTTTCCCATTTCCATGCTGCTGAAAAGGAATCCCCGAAACATGAGGCTATGAGCACCGCACTTTATAGTCAGGATGATGTCACCTAGCTTGTGTGCAGTGTTTGATTTGTGTAACACATACCGCTTAGTGTTCAGGCCAAAAGGATCAATTTTTGTCTCAGACCACAAAACCTTCTGCCACATGGCAGTGTTTCCCCACATGGGTTTGGGTTTTTTCCAGCATGGGCTTCAATCCTTCCCACCCTCCAATAAAGGCCCTTTCTATGGAGTACCTTGCAGATGGTTGATCCATGAACATCATCTAGTGCTTTCAGCCACAGTCTCACAGTTGGCCTTCCTTCTTGGCCACTCAGCCTAGTGCGGTGGCCTAGTCTAGTCTAGACAGAGTAGTAGTAGTTTTATGTTTTTTCCACTTTAATAGGATGGACTGCACTGAGCTCCGTAGAACCTTCTCTGCCTTTGAGATCTTTTTGTACCCTTCCCTGGATGGATACATCTCACTAATCACAATCTTGATTGGTTTGCTCCTTGAGCTTCATTTTGACCCCCTTTTTACGATGTTATGATGAGACCTGCCGCCACATGGCTTTTATCCATGCAGGACCATTTAAAGCAGATGACCCACTAATTGCTGAAATGGGTGGTAGTAGCTTTTACATGATCAAAATTGAGCTTGAAGTGTACTGTAATATATTTTTGAAACATTCTGGAAGTTTAGTGAACTGTTTTGCATGTTGTGGCTAACACATCGATCACTTACATACATATTTTTGGGTGTAAAATTGTTACAGTGGGAAGCTACGTAGTCCAATGCTACAAGATTAAAGCAAAAGAAAATTATGCCAAATGATGACAGTTGTACAAGACAATTTGCATGCATGTTCAAAACATTTGGATATTTGTCTCAAGCGGTGAGAGATGATGTTCTGCTGTGCATCATGGTGTGGGAACCTCATTTGTTGTTCTGCAGATGTTGTCATTTGAGAAAAACTGTAATGTGTTGTGCTTGTGGGCCCTAAGGGCCACTGCACCCATCGTTCATGCCTGCAGGTACCCCCTTGACATTCAGCATTATGCCCTCTCAATAAAGATTGTGCTTACCAGGCTTTGGACACACCGAATATTATTAGACGATATATTTGAATATTTGATTTACTTCCTAGATTTACTGTCAGTGATAAAATATTCATTGCCTAAGACTGGATGTCTGCCAATAGTGGCACCGTGAAACTCTATGTAGCTGATGGAGTACACAGGACATATTTAAGCTTACATAGCACATAACAGCCATTAAACATCTCAACAGATATTACTACCAACAATAATTAGTATTCCATTAAACAAATATGGACAATGAAAACTACATAACTGGAAGGTAACCCCATGCATTACAGGGACATGAAAATAAGACTGACTAGTGCTTCAGGTCAAGGCAGGATCAAACAGTCACAAAAACATTTTGTCAGGCATGATCTCAGCCACAAATGCTCATTAATGATTAATGATTGCTGGTGACATAGACCCCATAAATCCAACAGAAATTAAAGATAATATCTTTGTTAAACCAACGAAAGTCTCTTTTGAGCTCCCAGGCCCGCATCACTCATTCATATATTACATTAAGCCTTAATTAATAAAACAAAATTTTAATGCAGATGGGATCAGGAGAAAAACCGCAATGAGCAGTGCAAGGCAGTATAGCTAGCTAAGTTATATAAAACTAGTATATATTATTTAAGATGGAGGATTTCTAAGCAAAATGTGCCATAGACCAGCTATTATGTTACATTATTCAATGTGTAGTTGCTATAATTATTAAAATGTATTTCACTTCTTTCATTTGTGTAGCTTAGTAATTGGTTTTGAAAGGGGAGGCCCTTGGAAAGAAGAGAGAGCCAAGTTCTGATGCAGTGTTGGCCGTGTCAGACACAGGTCAGGTTAGCTAATGAGACTGAGGAGCCCAGGAGCAGACAGCCAGCTGACAAAGGGCTTGACGCCCATCTTCTAGAACGATACAGAGCTAGTCTGATGGAAAATGAAAGTGCTGGAACGCTTCCCAGAGAAATTAGATAAGCACACACATCTGTCTGATTAATATACAGATCCATTTAGCTTTCTCAAGCTAATTTCTTCTGTAAATTCAATCCAATGTGATTGGGCCACAGTCATGCACAATTTATTGGCTTTTCATGGACAGGGTGTCCCTGGGAGCAGCATGCGGGCTCCCCATTTAGCATTTCCATCTGAAATTCTGCCCCCACTCTGTCTGTGTGTTGTTTGCACATTCTACTCATTGTATGCGTGTGTCCCCTGCAATGGCCTGCCATTCTTGCACTTAGGGTGTTTCCTTGCCCCATGCCGTGTGCTGTCTGGGGGACCCCCCAGGTCCCCCATTACCCTGTAACTGTTGTAGGGGTTGAAAGGTGAATAGATTCACCTTTGGCTGCCAATCAGTGATTCAATCTGATATTAATTGAAAAATCCACATGCTGTGCAATGCACTTACTTATTTGTTTGTGTGTTTATTTATATTTTTTTACCAGAAGCTAGCCAACTGTTCTCCAAATAGCTTGAAAACTGCAAAGCTTGTGGAACCGGAAGGAAGTTACTATTTTATGAACCTTCACAATGCAGTGATTTTTAAAGAATGATTTCATTTTGTGAAGTCGTGCCAAAATGGGTGCATCTGCAGCAGGAGGGACGGTTATGCTGACAGCCATTAAGAGGCTGCATGCCATGCGGAATTTTCTGGCGGCTCATGTCTCACTCATGGAGCCACACAAACAGCTGGCGGATGGGGATTTGGACCTGGCTCCGCTAGAGGAGAGCAGAGAAACTGTGACGCGCATCTTCAGTACAGGGGAGCTGTGAGAATGTGTGGGAGGCTTTTAATCTGACAGGGTGAGTCATCGAATCTGAGGAAGAGTGCCACCTCTGTTCCAGTGAGAGCTGGCCGGGGGGAGGGCTCACCCCCCCCCACTCCACCCCCAAAATCAATACAGACATTTTATCTTTATGACATTCTGGTTATTCATAGACAAAGCTATTGTTTCAGCGTCTTTCAGGATTGTGAATTGAAACTTGTTTTATATATTTTTTAAACTTTAAATCCGCTTCTGGTATATCGGAAGTATATATATTTAGAATGAATCACAAATTAAGCATAATTTCACATAATAGCCGGTCCAGCGGTCGCTTGACTGAAAATTGTACAAAATGAAGCAAAGTCCCTTAATAATGAAATTTAAAAAATGTTAGAACTCTGCAGCTCAAGTCTTCAAAGAGCTAGAGGACATTTTCATTTAATCATGTGAGTAATAAGTAACTTCACAGAAACACATGCATGGCAGGTGTGAATCAGACACTTATGCTCACACATAAAGCCTAAAAATATGCAGTCGAAGCCAAGGACAGACATTAAAGAAGAGGCCAGCTGGTGACTGTAAATAAAGAAATGAATGAAGGAGAGATGGTATGATTCCACTGTTCTGTAAAAGACATTTCACTTTATCAGCAGGGTCTCTATCATTAGCCCAATCCACAATTAGCCTGACTTCAAATGACATGGTGCACATGTCCCCACAGAGACCTGCCACATCTCGGGGGATGGGCCCTCCGGCTTTTTATCACCCACTTTGTTTCGCTCCAGCCTTGTCTCAGCAGGGGAGGTGCTGAAGCACCTTTCACTTCTTATTTCCCAGTGTGAGTCTAAAAGCCCCACAAGGTCTAATCCCTGTTTGGCTGCTCAGCACCTGCACCGGGTGCTCGTAGGTCATAACTCCACATGGAAACTGGTAAACTGCACCGCAAAGCTGCATTGGTCTTATTTAATCGGCTCTACCGAGGTGTCATAGCATCTAGGACAGCGCAACACAAGAGTCAGTGTTCATGCGTCCACATCGGTGGGGACTGGTGTCGGTTTTAGGGACTGGGAGAGCTTCTGCATGAACCAGAACAGTGGTCTCGGAAGTTTTAACAAATGTAATCGTCAGTAAAACTTTGCATGATCCTAGGCGTGTAAGAGGAGCATGACCAGGTGGTGCGCATTTCAGTTTTTCGGAATTGCTTTGGTACATTTTTCATATGACAAATAACACTTGCAAAATGAGTGTAATTATCACAGTAATGTTACTTCTGCACAGCAAAATGTTATTTCTCGATGTTTCACACAAAATTCAAAATGTTTTATAGAGCCTTGAACGATGAAGGATTTTGAAGGCCGATACGATACAAATATTTGTTGGTTTTAAAATCCGATATTCTGATATATCGGCCGATATATATATACTTTTTCTCTATGTCTAAATGTTCACTCCTCGCAAATGTCTAACTTATATTTTACAATGTAGGGACTGTAACTAGAGATATGCTAGTTATAAACTAGAATAAGTAATCATTACTTATTAATGATTTAATAACTTATTATTATTTAGGCAGAATAAGTTTGTTGTGGTTTCCAAGCTCATTAATGTTATAATATCGGCCTGACGATAAATCGTCGGGCTCTAATGTTTTAGTTATTGTATGCAAATGGTCATCATTTAGTGTCATTTTCAGTTGCTTTAATCTTGTTGAACAAAATGGATTATGTAATTTCCTGTTGTGATAATTTTATACCCAAACATATATATGTTACAACATTGTTCTATTTTTGGTTCCTCAAATTACATGATTCTGTTGCCATTTTGCAGTTCTTATATTTCCATTTAGCTGTTTTACTGTGCGGCTTTTTATATCTACTTATATATATATATATGTCTTGTTATCTGAAAAATGCATGAGTGCTTTCTCTGTATGTGAGTGCTTTCTCTGTATGTGAGTGCTTTCCCTTGCAATTGTGGTTTACATACTGTAATGTAGTGCCTTGAAACATTGAAATTGGTGTCGGTAAAGTTCATTTTCATTAGTAGTTCTGCCCAGACATTCACTTCTCCAGTGGATGAGATATTCCCACCTAACGCCTGGATTTCTGTCCTGTGTTTGTCTTTTGATTTTTTTCTGCTTGTCATACTGTGCCAAAACTTAGAGTCTAGCCACAGTAACTTGTGGCTAGACTCCGCTAGTAGTAAAATGTGAGGAAGAAACAATGCATGAATGACTTCATATTTTATAGATTTTTTACGATCACTTTTTCACTAGTTACATAACCTTGAGGTCATTTTTTCAAAACTCTAATCACAAAACTGAAAATGTTAACCACTTGTTACGCAAAAACTCCAACATTCAAAACATTGCTTTTTGCATTCCTATTCATAAAAAAGCCTTACACTCACAGCATTGTGGGGACATTTCTTTAGATCGGCTACACACAAGATACTAATAGTTTCACTGTTTACCGTAGTTGTTCTTACAAGCATTATACTGTATATTGTCATACTGAATTTGTGATACATGCTTTATTGCGGTGCTTCATGTAATGTCATTGTAAAAGGACATAACATGGAAAACGCAGTGAAATAATTGAGCAAATCCAAAATTTGATGAAACCCTGTTAATCAAGTTCTCTTTAAACAAAAAAAAAACCTGCAATTTTCTTAACCTGCCTTAAAAAAAACAAAAATGTCACCCTCATGCCCAGCAACCCTGTAATGTGGATTTGGTCACAGGTTCTCATCCACATCAAAATCAATGTTTTCTCTCGTCAAGTGTTTTGGAAACAATCTTCTGTCATGGCAAATCCAGGCCTGACATTGGTCTGCTGTGATGTCATTGAATGCCTCATCCACGGCCTGGAGAAGGGTCACTTCTTGATGCAGGTGACTGTCATACACTTTCCTCCTCCATGTTGAAAAAAAATATCCTCAGTTGAGTTAAGGAAAAGAGGATGTGGAGGCAAATACTTGGTGGCGAATTGAGGATGGGCCTGAAACCGTGCCTGCACCAGTTGAGCATGGTGGAACCTGACATTGTCATTGTATGTGACATCGGTCCCACTAACAGCTCTACCGATGAAAGTTAGATCATCTAGGCAAGCAACCAGAACGTCTGCATTGCGTGAGCCAATACAAGGTTTGCATCCCACCGCACCACCTTCCGATATAGCAACACACATTGTGATGTTGACTCCACGCTGTCCAGGTACTTCAATGGCTGCCTGCTGGCTAATGACATTCCGACCTCTCCTACTTGTCTAGGCCAAGTTGAAGCCTGCCACATCCGCAAAAATGAATTTACGATGGTTTTCATCAGCATCCAGGGCCATCAGCCTCTAAGTAAAAAGACATGTTGAAAAGAAAAGTAATTATTACAGTGTAATTATACGGAATTTTTCAGAAACAGGCATCATGAAATTGAACATACATGAACACACGCAACCCTCAGTTGCTTCACTCTGTATTTCTCTCAAACGGCATGTGGTATATCTGTTTATTGAAATTCAGTGCCTTTTCAATCCACACGCAATTATTAGCAAACATATGGCTTCTACAGTACATTGCTGAAGACATCTATATTGTCCAGGATGTACCGTCTTATTTCTCCAAGACTCCATTTCTGGCCTGGACCAAGTTGACGACAGCCCACTCTTGCTTCTGATTTAAGAGTCTGCCTCTGCCTCTACTGTTTGGTTTAGTTTCCATTCCGTAGGACAAATTACAGGAAAGATGAGACTTTAAACTGTAGATCACATTTACATGGTCACATAGCTTACTATGTGCTACACACTGGGATGTAGTGTACAGTCATCTGAGTGGCGTACAGTACTATGCTTTTCATTGTAGTACATGATGAAGACTTACTGGTTCTCATTGCGGAAGGTTCTGATGCAAGAGTTCTTTTTAGTTTTTTATTTTCTAACATTTTTTATAAAATGTTGCAGGTTTGTCCAAAACAATCATGAATAAACACACTGAAAAAAACATGCATAATATCTGCCCTTCTGTCCTACAAAAGTCACATGTGTTTACATGTGTTTACAATATTGAAGTTAAACCTGTTTCACTGGGTAACATTTTATAAGTTTAATTTTAATTTTGTTATTAAAATAGTACCTATTTTGGATATTCATGCCTTTTTCCATTGAATATCATAAAATAAGGATGCCCAAAAAACCTTGATGCATATTATTAGCTTTATCTTTCACTATATCCATCTCACCAATACAAATCAGACAAATAGGAATTCCTCAGAAGAGATAAAACATCTCTGGGAATCACATGGAACACCACCGCATATTCCTTAGGCTTAATAGGTGTTTGACATTTTTTAAGTAAATCAATATATATCCACTGTTAGTTTTTACACTTCTCCTGCTGCAAAAGGTATGCTCATGATGTCACAGCAGGCCAAAGTCACTGTGTTCACACCCACTGAGTGGCAACATTACCGTCCTTTAGAATTCCCAAAACATGGAAAGAGCTGTCATGTGATTGATTGTGCAAATAGATTTAACGTGAAATAGGAACATAAATCAGTCATGTATGACCGATACCCAAGCCGCCTAAGAGGTCTGGTTTGGCACTAATACCAAACCAAATATCAGATCGGTTTATCTTTTCAGATTAATAATTATTAAGAACTAATAATGACACATAATGATAAGCCTCTAATCATATCATCATTTTCTTTGCTGTCCCTAAGTGACAATTTTAATGTGGTTTGTGCAAAAACAGGTCCAGATCTGCACCGAGAGAATGTGCCTGCAGTTTGGAAAAGATTGATCAAATATCATGCTTACAAGATCAGGTGTCTGACCGGCCTTCTATTTCTCTTTTGCACTGCTGTAATTTTGGTGCTATTCATCTCAAAATTTG
This sequence comes from Brevimyrus niger, assembly GCA_015164015.2. Taxonomy (NCBI): domain Eukaryota; kingdom Metazoa; phylum Chordata; class Actinopteri; order Osteoglossiformes; family Mormyridae; genus Brevimyrus; species Brevimyrus niger. The sequence continues at coordinate 16,754,938 of JAABNY020000002.1, read as the reverse complement.
ACCACTTACATGATACTGTTATCTTTACCAGTTGCCTGCAAAATTTGAAAAAGATCCGTACAATACTTTTAGGGTTATTGTATTCACAAGACCAAGTGTCTTCTACAGCTGCCATTTCCCTTTTTGCTGCCACACAGTTCTGATACCTCATTTTTGAGACAAGCTGAAAATGTAACCAGGTGTAGACCTTCATCCATATAATATTTTGTAAAGCAGTTATATGATTCATCAAGCACTTCTTGAATTATCTTACACACATGGTCAAACGTTCCAGTATGGTTCTAGTTTACTATTTGTTTTTTTTTTACATATTGTCATACAATTTTACCTAAAGTGTAATGTAAAGCACTTTGGTCAACGCTGTTGTTTTAAAGGTGCTCTATAAATAAATTTGATTTGATTTGATTTGATTTGATTTGCTATAAATACGGAACCCAATGCCTTTGCAAAGTTAGAGATTTATCCGAAACTTTGACTTATTGTCTTAACGGTACCACGGTGGTGTGCACTGGCTTTTGGCCCAGGCTGGGATGGATCCAGTGGTCATGCTGCATGTTACCACTAATGACACAGGCAAGGGTAGGAGAATTTACAGTAGAATTTACAGATAAGCTCAGAAACAAAACGTCCGTGGTGGTATTCTCCAGAAAACTTTCTGTGGCACACGCGATGATAAGTTATCTGATATTAAATCCGTGACTAAAAGGTTGGTGTAGGAAAGAGGTGTTGTAATATATGTAAAAGAAAACTTGTAGGCAAGGGAACTCACTGATAAAAATAAAAGTACAGAAGATATATGGGTAAAACTAAATGCTAAAAGAATGCTAATAAGAATAAAGTCAGGAGGAAAAGTTCTCTGTTTCACAAATGGAAAATAATGCTGTCAGAATAAAGCATGAGTATCTAACTCTACTGGTTGAATTAAAAAATATTTGAGTCGCTAAGAGGCAGGCCCAGGGGGGGTTGGGTGCAGCCTGTACATTACTCCAGGGCCTATGAAGCTGAAGGGGGGCCATGAAGCCCAACGCCTCCCATAATTGTTATTGTACAGTGATCCCCAGCCACACTGCGGTTCAGCTATTGCCCACCAGTTTGTTAGAACAGTATGTATTATACTTTATAACTATAACATAACTAAATATACTTATATATTACATATTGTTATTATTATTATGTTACTCATGTCCTTAGGCTGCCATCCACATATCATATGTGTTTACAAAGTGTATTTTAATAAGTTTACTTGTGTTTAAAGTGTGTGGGAGTGGTATTTTAAATTATATTTTTAAAAATAATTATTTATATGGTCTTTTTATATCGCAGATTTTCACCTTTTGCTGCTGGGTCTGGAACATAACTTCCGTGATAGGCGGAGGATCACTGTAATTTAAACAATAATTTATTTATTTGATTTATTTTTTGTTGCCTTTTTTAAAATTTGTAAGTCTGTTTAGTTTCGAAATTAAAAAGGCAGGTGGGTCATAGCGTACTTGGCAGAATTTGATGCATAAAAACTTGCGAAAGTGACTATCAATGAGTGTTCTCACGTGTTCATTCTAAGTGTAGAATTATGTATAAGGGCCCACAAATCTTCATCATACCGGGGCCCAGATTTTCTCTCGGCGGCCCTGCTAAGAGGAATGGGGCTAAGGATGCCAATGTCTTACAATTGAAAACAAAATCAATATAGTTAATGAGTTTAATAATTGTTTTGTACGGGTATTCACTGTAGAAGATATGAGTGACTCTTATTACTAATCTAGCATCATCTATGAGGGATATATGTATAACTGAAGCTGATGTTTTACAAAGCTTGGCTAAACTCAAACCAAATTTATCACAGAGCCCCGATGGCATATTAACTACAGTTTTAAAAGAGATTAGGGATATTATTTGCCGACCTTTACCTTTATTATTTCAGAAATCCTTATTTGCTGGTGTGGTACCTTCTGTTTAGAAGAGTGCTAATATAACTCCCATGTTCTAAAAAGAGGAACAGAAGTAATCCAACAAACTATAGGCCTACTAGTTTAACTTGGAAACCTGGAAAAGTAATGGAAGCTATAACCCAAGTGAAAATGGTAGATTATCTGTATTCAAATAACATTCTGAGGGATAGCCAACAGTGATTTAGGAGAGGTAGATCCTGTTTGACTAATCTAATTGAGTTCTTGGAGGGAGCTACAAGAGAAATTGATCTCAAAAAGACCTACGATGTGATCTACTTAGATTAACAGAAGGCCTATGATGTTGTCCCCCCACAAACCACTATTATTCCTAATTTACGCTAACAATATTGGCACCAATATATACAGTAAACTGGTTAAATTTTCATAGACACCAAGGTGGATGGTGTAAGAGATGCTAACCTAGCAGCACAGATGCTACAGTAGGATCTTGATTTAATCAGTGACTGGGCTGATAAGTGGCAGATGAAATTTAATGTAGACAAATGTAAGGTAATATATTCAGGGAGATATAAAGTACAGGTATTTTATCGGTTCCACTGAAATAAAGGTAGCAGAACATGAGGAAGGTTGATGCTTCCATGTCCCACTCTCGCCAGTGTGGGGAAGCAATCAAAAAGGCGAACAGAATGTTGGGTTATATCTC
>JAABNY020000002.1:16739967-16752225 GCA_015164015.2 Brevimyrus niger | reverse complement strand
GTGTGTGGAGTTTAAGTCAAGGGAGGTGATGTTACATTTATATAATTCCTTGGTAAGACCCCACCTTGAATATTGTGTGCAGGTTTGGCCACCTTACCTTAAAAAGGACATTGCTGCCTTAGAAAAGGTGCGACGGAGGGCTACAAAAATGATTCCTGGTCTTAGAATAATGTCTTATGAGGAGAGGTTAGCTGAGCTGAATCTGTTCAGCCTCGAGCAAAGGAGCCTAAGGAGAGCCATGATCCAAGTTTATAAGATTCTAACAGGTCTGGTTCAGCCAAATAGTTACTTCAATATTAGTTTAAATACAAGAACTCATAGCCATACGTGGAAATTAGTGGGAGAACATTTTAAACTTGATTTAAACTTTAAGCATTTCTTTTCATAGTGTGTAGGTAGAGTATGGAATAGTCTTCCTGTTAGTGGCCTCCTCTTGTTTGTAAATGTCTTATGTTCTAACCGTTAGAGTCAAAATTTCTTATGTGTATAAAGTTCACTGGTAAGAGAAAACACTCACACACATAGTTTACAGTTTTTCCTCATCTGCTTTGGCACATTTTGTGAAGCATACTTAACTTTATCTGGACTATAAGAGCAATTCTCAAAACTGTTCAAGCATATAGCACAACACTATTGTTTAGCTGCAAAATCCTGTAACTTACCCAACACAATTAATTAATGTCTTTAAAGCAAATAATTCCACCAATGAATTAGTCAGTGCCACCAAAATCAAAAAGTACAATCAGTATTGTTTTCACCATGAGAGTCAAAATGCTTAGATTTATTTTCAAAATGTTGTTAGTATAGTCTTGAAATCCAAATGTATGATAGTCACTTACTATAGATAAAAAGAATTAGGGCTACTACATCACTAACTTCTTAGCAGTCTAGTAAGTATGACATGTACAGGACTAGATGATGCTTTAAGCAACAAAGATGCAATAGTTCAATGCACTTTAGCTCAGTAAGCCTGAATTAACTCAGTAAGATTCTTTTTCTGCATTTTACCTCACTCTAAGGATAGATAAGAGGTGTCTTGATTTTGTTTACCAGTGGAAAAAAGTTTAAAAACTTCCACAAGTAACAGTTCTGCACCTGAACAGGATTAACAATGTGAATAGCAGTCTTAAATAAATACCTAGGGTTGTGCCTGTTAGTGTTAATAAGAGAAATATGTTGCTTTGGCAATCTTAACACCTGTACTTTAAGAAATTAGAAGACCCTTTAACGGTTTAAGGTGCGAGGTTCAAATTAGCAGCTTTCCGAGATCATTCAGCTCTCCTATATTTTATTCTCAGCACAAAGATCTCTTCATTAATCCAAGGGAATCTCATGTGCTCTGCCCCGACTTAGTTCAAAAAGATGTAACAGAATCTAAAAATAAATACTGTATAATCCATGCAGATTGCTGGTAGTCAGCATCACAATTATTATGCCAGGTTGGCTTTGTTTGGTTTTGTTAAACTGAAACTTACCTTAGAACCCTGACTTTGTTAAACCAGTTTGGGGATACAGGTCAGTTAGGACAGCCTGCCAAACCCAGCCATAGTGGACTGGGGCTGCTATGCTTAATTTCATCAGGAAAAAAATGAACAAACAACAAAAAAAACATGAACAAACTGAATTCATCAGAACTGATAAGAGGAAATGGTTACACACATACATGCACGATCCTGAGATCCTACCCAGTTGCTGTCTAAAAATAACCAAAAATTGTCAATTCAAATGAGCTGCATGCTCATATAATATAACTGAGGTACCCTGAGCAAGGTACCGTCCCCCAGCACTGCTCCCTGGGCTCTGAATTAGCTGCCCCCTGCTATGTCACGAAAGTCACTTATGGGTCAAATGCGGAGGACACATTTCGTTGTTGCGCACTGTGTGCTGTGGTGTGTTGACAATGACCACTGATCATTAAGTTCTAATTCTGATTCTAATATGCAAATCAAGCCTTTCTGGTTGTGAAATCAAATGATAGCAAGCAGGCATATCAGGCAGAGGGGGAAGGCTTGGGGTGCCTGAGCACCTGGCCCATTTCCCCCAAACTATTTAAAGTGCCTTCGTTAAAGGTACAGTATACAGACAAAAGCTTTGAGACACCTGGCTATTACAACCTATGGCAACTTTTATGATAACCCACTCTAAATCCATAGGCATTAATATGGAGTCGTCCCGCACCGCCCTATGCACATACTGTATAACAGCTGCCACTCTTCTGGGAAGGATTTCAATAATATTTTGTAGTGTGTCTGTAGGAATCTTTCACTTTTATCCAGATGAACATTAGTGAGGTCAGGCACTGATGATGGATGTGAAGGCCTGGCTCATAGACTCCATTCTGGTTCATCCTAAAGGTATTAAGATACCAGTCTATCACAGAGCACATGCACTCAGAAACACATTAAGTGCAACCTGCATGTCAGTAAGAAGAACCCAGTAAGTAGTCAGAGGAAGCTTAGAGACAAATGTGGAGAACTTGGTGAAAACTTTAAATGTGAAACAAGAATGAAGCATATTTCTGACCAAAAACCGGTAGACTGTGGTAGACACAACCAATAATATCGCAAATAAAAATACTAAGGAATGAGACACCATAAAAACCATCACAATGTCTTCATTTCTCCATGAGGGCATTTAACTTCTGACCCACTGTGTCTAACAATACCTTTCTGATCCTTCTCATTTATTAGTCTTTAAAAGGTCATCAGTTGGCAGCCTTATTCTTTGTGTCCTCCATCTGGTAGAGGTGTTGGTCTGGCCAATAGGATCCCCCATCCTATGGTCTTTGCGGATCTCACTACCCCAGTGCAGCGATGGGGACACCATGCTCTATTACTGTAAATGGTCTCACCCTTCGAATCAGATGTGAAACCGAGGTAATGAATCTCAGATCGTGGAAGATCCTTGGGCGTCTTTCGGAAGTAGGGGTGGTTCTCTGATGTCCTGGCTAAAATACCCCACTGTGGCCCTATCAAATCTGGCCTCCTAATCACCCCCTATATCTAATTAGTGAATTTGCTCCTGTCCCTTCACCACCTTTCCTACTGTGTGGTAAGAGTACTGGTGCGGAATGGCTGCTGTTGCATCATTCAGGTGGGGGCTTACACAGTGGTAGGGGTTGAACTGGCTCCCCATTGCTTCTGTAAAGCACTGTGAGTGTCTTAAAAAGCGCTGTATAAATGTAATGTTCATTCGTTCACCAATGAATGGTCTATATTTCTGCAGCATTAATCTATGTACGCTGTTGAGATTGGAATGATGGACAGTCTGGTATCAATTTTATTCTATCATACCAGCCACCCTCTCCTGGTATCACACCATTTATCAGGCCTGTACTGATCACAGTCACACCATGAGGTTTTGCGTCAAACACTACCAATGGCTACTTGTCACTCCATTTAAGGTTTATTTCTCCAACCAGTCCTGTTTCTGCAGCTTAATGGCTAAACTGCAATGCTGTCAGCTGCTCCAGCTGAGGGAGACCCATTATAATTCTGATACTCCACTCATGTCTGCCCCCTGTTGATTGCAGTCCTATGGAGCACAGACTCACCTTACTGCTGTAGGCCCTTGCCTGCTGTTTCTCATATAACGGTCTTTCTTCTGCAGCTAATGTACTCTCCCTCCCTCCTCATACTCATTCATCATACATTAATCATTTATTTTTTCCTACTCACAAAATTCACACATCTTCCTCTGTTAACTTTGCAGAAACAAGAACTACTTCATGAGATTTACCGCAGGGACAGTGAGGAGATTTGTGTAAATATTTAAGGTTACGGGGCTTATTAAATATCTATGTGACAATTAGCAGCCATTTATAGTTAATAAGATACCAATATGGTAGGACATAAGTCAACAAAGTTCCTTCAGTAATGTACTTAACATTGCTGTTGAGGTAATCCTAATAATCTTAATAAAGCGATTACTTAATAGCATATTCTGGAGCAAGTCACAATGTCAGTCATCTCAGCTGTAAATGCCTTGTCTAAAGTCCTGGTCTGGTTCTGACTGACCATTATCATCAGAAGCTTGTTGAAAGAAACAGGTGATATCAGTGAAAGTACGGGAAAGAAAGATGAATAAACTGATTATGTTTGGTGATTTATTTTATTTCTGTCCCCCTGCCAGAAGTTCCTACCTCATCTATGACTCTATGGTCCACTTGGACTCACATTGGGGCCAATCACGATTAACCCTGATCTGTGCCTTTCAGGGACACATAACTAGGCACTCCTCTCCCATAAAGCTATTCCAGTTCCATTACTTAATTACTGTTACATTTAATAATTTAGTTTTATTCCTGTTCCAGTGACCATCTTTTTTTGCTTGTGAATTGGTGGACATAGAGTAGCACGCAGGTACTTGTGACCAAAAGATTCCTGCAATTTGTATCGATGAACTACTGCAGTATTTTAATGTCTTGATATGTAGTGATGATATGATGGTTACGATGATAATTCACTTTCGTGCTTTCTGTAGCATTGTAGCTTGCATCACATGGTGTTATTGCATTATATGAATCAGGTGAACACTCACCTGTTTCTGCAGTTACCAATACCAATCCTTATGCCCCAGATTAATAACTTTAAGCATAATTTCTTTTGGCTACTTTTTTGCACAGTGCTGTATTTGCAGATGTACCGGCTTGTCTGAGTCCCCCTCCAGCATGTAGGGTGTCTCTGCCCCCATGTCCTGTGCAGCCGGAGGTCACAGATAGGTTTGCCTTGTCCTAGTGTTGTGGTATGCAGTCCCTTTTCTGATGACGTTCTTTTGTTATCTGGGAAAGGGAACATTTTCCCCCTGTGTTTTCCCCCATGTTTGCATATATAATTTATATACTGATGCTCACTAAGAGATTCTCCCAGACAGTCCCCAACTTTTAACCGACACACCACATTTAGCATAGTGTTTATCATAGCTCTGTTACGGAAAATCCAAAGACACGGCTTCTCTTTCCATTATGTCTGTCCCTATTGATGTTATTTTACTGCAACAGAATTTGTTGATCCATCTGCAATACATTTGTGCTCCCAAGCCGGGCCTTGACCACAAGCTGCGGCTGAAATAGGCTTTCATTATAGCATGTCATAGGATTAATGGGAAGGCCCCTACAATGTGACATTATGTCAGCCAATCATGGACAATGGGTGGGATCAGGACAAGGGAAAAAAAGTTTTCCTCAAAGACCCTACACCGTAGATCTCTCTCCCCTGTCATGCCCTGCTCGTCCAATCCTCCATTGTGCCACGCCCCCTCATTTACTTTATGTGGAATCCCCCTTTTATCAGCTGCTTCTAGCTGTTGTTAATTAGTCTTAGAGTTAGAGTATATTTCCCCAGTGCGGTCATTGACATCAGTCCTCGTCTGATCTATGTTCCTGATGTGTCTTCCCCCTAATAAACCCCGTGATCACCTGACTCTCCGATTCCTACTCCTGTTTCCCTGCTCTGTCCCCATAAATGCACGACACCACCATTCATGCTTTTGTGTGTCGTCATCACATCTAGCTGCTGACATCAGTGATATGAAGTGCTCTTACCCTACCCTTCACCTGGGTATGGGTTTCTTTGCTAACATTGCTGAAATAATTTTTAGTCTATTTTTAGTCTACAGAATAAGAGGCTTTCCATGTGTATTCCAGCAGCATAAGCAAAGGACAGCTTCTCACTCACACAGTCCTTACATCTGCTCCGAATGCACGACCTGAAAAGACAAAAACAATCCAAGTCTGTGGCATGATTGTACATCAGTAGGAGAGTTTCTGAGTGACAGAAACACTCACAATGGTTTCCACCTCTACTTGGGACAAGGCTTCTATGAACATGTTGTCCAGTATCATTGACACAGTTATGAATTATGGCTCTCAGCGAAGTCATTCCTAGTCATGGTGATTTATTACCCTTGGATGAACAAGGAATTCTAAAGGGTAAATCAGAGAGACACTTATGCAGCTGTTGCCTATACTTAGCCTTCCATAGTGAAACGTTTTATGGATGTCTCTCTTGACAGTGAGAAGAATTTGGATTAGAATAGTGAAAGTTGTTGTGGATGCGGGGGTTTGATGGCAGGGATGCAATGGCAGAGGGAAAATGTGTAAGAGTGTCAGCTGGGCCAGCATTGCCGATTGTGGGGGAGAGGCGGTCGGGGAACTGGGGAAGGAAGGGGAGGGTGTGTGTTTCAGGAGGGAGGGTTCACTCCGGGTTCTGGTGAGGCTGAAGCAGCCACATGCTGGACATGCCAAGAGACAGGGATGTGTGTCAGGCAGTCTGACAGGACAACCCCAGCGTAGGTGGAGGAAGGACCCCTGCTACCTGCTTATGTCTGCACTCCCAGGAGAAGGGGGGTGGAGTCTCTCCAATATGATGACAGATATTTCTAGGCAACATATGTGCCACGTGCTACACACCATGTTGAGCATTACAGACCTACTTAATTCTACTACAAAGCAGTAGAATCAGACCAGAGAATATTGGATATATCTCTTTGGCTTAGTGGGACTTAGGAATGGTTCTTGAGACAGTTGGAATAGCCATTTGGTTTATCCTTAAAGTGCAGTTAAATAACAAATCAAAGGTAAACTGAAATATTGAGGTATAGATAAAATATCAAATCCAAATCTTCAACCTTGAATATTGAGAATATATTGAGGGATTGTTTTCTGTGTTTGTTTTCTGTGACTATAAAGGCATATTATAAACAATTGGGTAAATTGCATGGAAAATCATAGCAGCTCACGATATTTCTGACTGAAAGTAAAGCTACCACTACAGAGCACAGTTTGCCCGCTATGCTGGTGTTCTGTATCTCTGGGCCAAAGTAACATTTAAACTGATCTGTGAAAGGAGTGAAGGGCACAGCATCACAGGCTTTTAAAGATGCCAAGAAGAAACTTGAACCTGAAAAGGAAAAGCACTCCATTCCATTCAGCATGGAAACCATGGAGACCTTTATCTTGCTCTGCGTTATTTACCTCTGGTGAAGCATCCTCGGTGTGTGAGGAAGACCTTTTCATTTTCTTTAAATGGCCCCTGTAAGCAGGAGCCCAGCACATGGCTAAATGTCAATGGAGAATGTTAAGAGGAAGGATGTAACAGGAGTAATTATTCCACAGTCATTTCTAGGCTTTGCTCAATTAGTCATGGTTTAACTACCCATCGCAAATCAGCAGTAATGTTGCCATGCAAGAAAGATACAGATTTAAACTTGATGAACAAATCTCTATCCTCCATGGGACATACAAAAGGAAACATATTGATAGACGCTTTCCATCCTTGACTTAGTCAAGGGAACATTAAATCTAGTAGTTAAAGCCTGAGATTTGGACCTACAGGAATTTTGATGTGCTTAATGTTTCATTGTAGTTACAGTCAATTAGTATTATTATTTGTTATGGCACAGGTGGGGAAAACAGTGATGATCCACCTACAACTGCAAAACAGAAATGGGTTTTATTTAAGGGAAAAACAGAAACCTTGGGAATCTCACAAAATAAAGGACCACGAGGGGTCAGACAACCATAACATAGCTACAGTGAACAATCAGTTCCATTTAAGTGGTCGTGAACCGATCTGTATGTGAACCAAGACAATTTTCCCCATAAGAAAGCACTGAAATACGATTAAATCATTCACAAGCCTACCAAATAATATTTTTTGTTAATTGTATGTTTTTATAGTAAAAACTTTAAAGAAAAACTCAATACAGTGTGGTGACGGGCAAACTGGTGCATTGCACAAGCAGAGAGAGACATCGTGTGGACATCCGGTCCGAACATCGCGTGTGTAAATGTTCCACTACGTGTGCATTTTGCAGATCAGCGTTTGACAATCTTGTGTCAGACTAAAGCATAGAATGAGGGAAGGTACTTAAATACACTGATATCCGGGGAAAACAAGGAAGAAGTGTAACCTAATTAATGAACCAATTAAGGAAGACACATGAGCAATGAGAGACAGGCAGACATAGTAGCTCTAAGAACATAGAACTAAACAAATACTAAAGACTAAGAATCTACAACAAGGACTAGGGGAAACACCGCCAGGAAAAACTAGGAACAAAAATATACAAAAGTAACGACAATAAACCTGGAGAAACTGGAATCGAGACAGCCTCAAACCCACGACGCGAGACGACAGAACCGGAGCCACAAACTGAGCGCACAGACCAGTGCGGCATTCTGGGGAATGAGGAAAACACACCAGGCACTAGGTACACTGAGGCTGAAAGGCAAGAAACAGAGGAGAGAACAGTATGGCAGGAACACCCCCTGGCCAAACGGGAAGGGAGCACCAAGGGCAGGATCAGACGGGTGCTGACCCTGACAATTATTTTGCAGAATGGTGCCTTAATATACTTCTTAACGATCCTCCTAGGCTTCACAACTAAAACGCTATCATTGCGGGAACACGGGCCATCGGTGTTACCAGTCGGAATAGGTTTTTATCAAACTACAAAGCAGTATTCCTCTCACATTCCACTGTGACTGACGTGCATGCTGCCCACCAGACCCACACCAAGCCGCCGCAGTGGCACTCACACCTGAAAGAGGTCAATCTCACACTTAAAACTCCTTGCAGCTTGAATTCTGGTCTTCGTGCGTTGAAACAGATGCAGGCAGGTGCCTATGAATATTCACTAGAGGTAGGGCCATTACTTATGTGTTATCTCAACCTCATCCATGTGCAGCAGTATGACAATCACTCAGAATCAAACTGGTTCTAGGCTAGTGGATATTCTCCATGCATCTTACTCATGAATATTCCCTAGCGTGAAGATAAATCGTGGTGAGCGGCCAAAGCACTTAAGCACAAGAGAACACCAAAAGAGACAAGAAGGGACAGAAAGCTGGTGATGAATGGGGGCCGGCTTGTGCCTGTCATCATGTTGCCGCTCGCAGCTGTTTAACAAGGCCTGGGAATGTTTTGGAAAGTGGTGTTCTATAGCTGCAGGTCTATCAGACTCTGGCTAAATTTGCATTCACCCATGATATGATCATGAACATTTGTCATCCTTTAATTGCATTTGATATTGCAGGTAGTGTAGTATGAACCATGAGAAATGTTGTGCTGTTGACAGAAGTTAGAATCAATAAACAAATAAAGTAGGCAACACTTTACTAACCTTATTAACCTCACCTTACCTCTCACACTGTGCTGCATAAATAGGTGGTTTGGAGTCCTGTGTTTGCTTGTTTTTTCTCACTCCTCAGTAGGGGGGAATCGCTCTCTCTGGGCCGATTCACTGATCGCTCTTACTCTGTTTATGTTTGCTGTACTTACAGTGCCTGTAGCAGAATGAGTCAAAATAGACAGTCTTGTTTAATCTAACGTAAGAAAAGTGTTAAGCAGAAATGTATACTTTATAGTATACATAGCATTTAGGTTGTTAAAGATGGAATGCGGTGAGATATTTTATTGAATGGAACTGATATTTGGTAGGAAAATTTGGGTGCTGTACTGAGCTCAGTTATTCTACATAAAAGGCATTAAGAAGGTATGAAATATTTACAACTGATGGAACCTGGAAACAAAAAACAGATGCTGTCTTCAGGAAAAAGCAAAGACCCATGATATGATGGGAAAGCTGGAGTGAAATGCCCAAATACTATGGGTTTTACGACAGTTTTTTCATGGTACATTTTCTTCCTCTAATCTTAGTCATAACGCGTAATTTCCTCTATTCCAACATGGTCTTCTTCTGCTATGCCTGTTACTCTTCCAAAGTTTCTACCTATGGTAGAAAGTAGGAGTTATATTAGTTTAATCTTTGATATTGCAAATAGCAATATTCAATATATGTATATCTCTGAGCCCATATCTTTATAATAATGCATAAAATGTCTCCCATTTCAAATTTATTTTCCTGTACTGTTAAATGGACAAAACTATGCTTTGTGGCTATTTAGTTACCACTTACATATTGACATATCAGGTAGTTTTTTTCTGTGAATTTGCCTTAATACAGTGGTACCTCAGAACTCAAATTTAATCCATTCAGAACTCTGGATGGTCGAGTTAAGGTTGAATTTTCCCCATAAGAAATAACGGAAAACCAATTAATTGGTTCCAGGCCTCAAAAAATTACACCTAAATATGTTTTTTTAGCTTTTAAACACAAAATGAACCAAATAAAACAAGAACATATACTGTACTAAACACTAAGCACATTTATCAAAACAGTAATTTGTAAAGTAAGAAAATAAATGTATCCAAACAAAGTGTAAAGTTAAAAAAAACAATGTGTCCTGCCTCGATTGTCCGCTGCTTTGGTGTGCCACGCCCCCTCGTTAACTCCTTGTGGAATCCCTGTGTGATCAGCTGTTTCTGGTTGTTGTCATTAGTCCTCTGTATTTAGCCTATGTTTCAGTTTGTTTCTCCAGTCCGATCATTGTATTGTCCATCTGCGTTTTGCCTGCCTTACCTATAATTAAACCCCGTATTCCCCGATACTCTGATGTCTGCGCCTTTGTCTCCATTCCTTCTCTGCTCGGCATGGCAATATTATGATAATTAAATGTATTAATGGTTTATTTTAAATATTATATAAATTTTAAAAATCTTTATTTTTAAATGTATTTTATTATATAATAATAATTGCTGTTACTGTCTATGTCTACATGTATTTTTACTGTCTAAATATATATTCAGCTAGTGTAGACATTCACGGTGCTATCACAGCGAATGCAAGGCTGAGACTGAAGCGTTACCCTTTGTTTCCACTGAGAGACGTGCCACGACTCCTTTCCCTGGGTATACAAGTTATCTTTGGTCTGCGTACACAGTCTGAGATTCAGATAGAGTCCTAGGTAAAAAAAAATTCAAACTGGTTGGTTCTAAATTCGAGTTCAAATGAGTTTGAGAACTGAGGTACCACTGTATTTTAATAATTTAGTTACAAAGCTTTGTATTGCTCTTTTGCTACACATTACATAACAACACAAACACACACCAAAAGTAAGAAAATTGTCTTAGCAGGAAACATAGGGGTAGATTTTGGGATGGAGGGGTTAGATGGGGATTATATATAATGCTTGGTTTACAAAAAAACCTGTGAAAATAAATATAGATGATATATAGATAAATATATCATCATATAATTAAAAGTTTTCTTCTGACAGTTTTCACCTTGAGAACCCCTGCCCTCCACTAAAATGGTTAAGACACTCACATCCAGGTGTTGCGACACTGACTGTGTCAAACCAGGTTTTCTTACTGAAACCAAGATTGCTTTCCTGAGTGTGTGGAACAACCAGCCAATCACGTAAGCATGGATTACAACAGGGTGACGTATTTCAATGTAGCAGAAGAGAAAACTGGTCTGTTGAAATATGAAGTAGTCAAAAATACAGCAGCAACAAAGAGCAATATCGTATCTGGTGTGAAAGCTGGAATAGAGTGAAAATGCAGTGTGACTGTCGTTAAGATAATTGTCATTTTGCCAACATGTGCTCTGTGGTTTCCATAACTATTCTTAGTTTTTTCTTCATACTCATAATCTCTTTTTTAAATTAAGGTATCACCCTTGAAAACCCATTCAGCATTCCTCTCTTTGACACACTCACACAGCGTGGGTATGCGGCTGGGGAAGATGACAAAGGTGTTCACGTATTTTAGAAGACCGATAGCCATGCATTCTCATCTATAATTGCACCATTCAAAGTGGGAAACAGAATAAATGGACTAATGGACCATAATACTGCAGCACCCAGCTGATCCTGGCGTCACAGTGGCAGTAACAAGATAAGGTGGCTTTTATTAATAGTTCTTAAAGAGACCGAACTCAATTACAAGGCACCGGACACCCAGTCCTGACACGCTCTGGTCACTGTGCTGACCATTCCAAGTGCTCACACGTTATTTATAACAGTTAATATTACCGCTACACATGACATTACAGCACAATAAAAACACAATACATGATAAATACAGAGAGCTGTTTACACTATGTACATGGCTGCCAATCACTTTAGCTCAGTCCAGCTCAGTCCTATTACAAGTCATTGTCATAAAGAGAAAGCATCTGCAAGGGCAGCAGGCCAGTCCTGAAACTATATGTATTCCCTATCTGGGAAATATAATCAGGCAGGTATAGTTCCCCAGTTTTGGTTTAAAGAGACTTTTCCCATCCTATTTAGTTTTCGCACCTGGTGCGCAGGAGGTAGGGCTACCGTTCGGCAACTGGAGGGTTGCAGGTTCGAACCCCGGGTCCTCCTGACCCCATCGAAGTGTCCTTGAGCAAGACACTGAACCCCCAATT
>JAABNY020000002.1:16705003-16715982 GCA_015164015.2 Brevimyrus niger | reverse complement strand
ACCAGGACCACACCCCTAAATGCATTGAAGCAACTGTCATGTGATTGGTTGATTAGATAATTGCATTAATGAGAAATATAACAGGTATTCCTAATAATCCTTTGGGTGAGTGTACATTAAATATTGCACAGATATTCATCCCTGTAGCAGTCATTCAACCACATGACACTGAAAAATGTAATGGGGTTGAATGCAATGAGGTTGAAGATTTTGTCTTACAGTAATTGGATGCTAATTCTTAACACTAACAGCTAGCAGGATGACACAGCATTCTTTGGCTTAGATATTGTTCTATTTTATAGCTATAAAAATTACTGAAATGGCACTAAATCTGTAGAATGACCCTCTGGTCATCGGCAGTGTAACAGCTTCTCAACTTGAAACTGAGGATCCATGTGCATGAAAATCTTGTCCCACAACAGGGCACCTGAATTGGCAGAAATATGTATGTTACATTCGTTGTTTCACATCAGATGCAGGGATATAGTTTTTCTGCATGTGGTAGCTCAGCTGATTAGAATCACCTGTTATCATTTCACTAAATGAATTAAAACTGGGCCTGTTCTACACGTTTTGCTTAACAATCATCATGGTGTCTTTCAAATTGAGAAACTAATATATTATCACAAGAAGGCACTCAAACCAAGTATTATATTTCATTCAGATTTTGTTCTTAATTGCTTGTTTCCATTTACATTCATATAGAAACCATAGTGACTGCAGCACTAATTTTCTCCTAGTACATTAATCTCTGTTCTTCCACTGGTGGAATGCACAGTACAGTACCAGTCACCTCTATACACTTCTTCAGAGAGAGACTCTAAATTCTCTAAAGAATCTGACAGGACTGATAATGCCCATTCTCAACATACTTTTGGTTTTTGTGTCACTTATTTTGCAGGTTGATTTGTAGGGTTTAATTGTACCCATCTTGGTTTTACACTCACATTTAGACAAAGCAGTCATCAGTCAGAATAGGGCACTTGCTTGTAAGGAGATTCATTTCTTCATCATCTGTCACTTCCTGTCTGACAGTAGCCCCAGTGGTTATGGGACCCTGGACTCACATGGCCTTGCTCCGCTACCTAGTCTTACAGAACATCACTGCCTGCAACAATTGTCAAAATTCACAGTTGAACACATACATGCATACTCCTTATTAGAAGCAGACACCCCCCAGCAATAATCTATTATAAGAATTTTTAAACACCTCTTAGAAAAATGTCACTGATTGAGCAGGAAAAAGTGACACAGCAAGGAGCCCCAGGAATCATTTCTGTGGGCGTTCCACAGCGTCCCAAGTTTCTATCCTCCCTCCCTTTCTCTCCCATCTTCTTAGTCTCTCTATCCCCTATCTTATCTCCCCCCCCCCCCCTTCCGGCTACTGTGTCACACTCCTTTCTCTGGAGTGGGTATGGGAAGCAGTCGATTACTCTATAATTCTCTTTTACAGCTCTGTATGTGTTTCAGTTTTTCTCTCTTTATTTTTCTATCATTCATCTTAGCAGGAATTCAGTAGCGCATTCAAGAAACTGCCCAGAATTAACAAGGAGAATTTGCCTTTGCTAAATGAAGGGGGCTCTTCATTTGACCCTTGTCCTTCATATATAGGCCTCGTTCTGCAGACAAACGTAAAAAAGCACATTAAACCAGCTATAATGGAGGCTCCAGAATCAGGGCTAATTTTAGGACACCTTGGCATCAGGTAGCAAACACCTAATTCTTGGGATGCCTTGAAGGATTTGGGTTGCATATCCCATGGCTGTGATTACATCATTTACCAACAGTAATCAACTTCTGGGTGCCCAAAAGGATAGGAAGAGGTGGCTTCTGGTAATTAAAAAATGAACAACATTGATGTTACAGTCTCTCTTGTGCTTCCTGACATTAACATGTGAATGAGTCTGCAGAGGCAATAAAAGTCCATTTACACCCATCAAATTCGTTATAGACAGAAATAACAGTGTAAGGAAATAAAAAAAAATGATTTTAAAATATGACTAAGGTAAGAGAAGAAGGATGGAGGAAGTCCTCTTTAAAGAAGCTTATGTTTTATTCTGTAATAATATAAGGCATATTTAGTGATTAAGTCCACTACCACTTTGAAAATCACTGCTGCAGTTGACTTAGGACTCACTTATCCAAGTAAACAATCCATTATTTACAGAGATAAACTGAGTTATAGAACACATTAGCTGTAAAGCCATAGCTAACGTGACTGACATATGAGTAAAATATGCAACATTTGGTAAATGGTGCTGAGCCATACTGGTCTGGCACCAGACCATTCTCAACATTGTGCTCACTTTTCGCACGTGTTTCTACAGGACGAAGCCTCGCACCTCAGTCCAATATGTTTATGTTATTAACCAGCATAAATGAAAAGCATGCAGTGTATTTCTATCAGACTGAAACACGAGTGTTTAAATGAAGTAAAGCCTGCTGAATAAAACTCAATTCCATTGTCATGTTATACATAGTTGTATTGCCATTCTTCTAGCTGTTTTTACATCAGGAAGCCAGTACAATCCTTTCAGCAGCTAGTACTGTGTGTATTTGATTATTTTATTTTCATTTCTTGAGCAGGTCATTATTTGCTAGCCCTCTGAATCAGTAAGGGAGCGAGCTGGAGGCGCTGGTTCTGCTGAGGATGACACTGGCTTTTCCGTTGCTGCTTGTCTCCAGGGCGGCGAGCGCACGTGACACCTGCATCTCTACCGTGCGCAGTGCAAAACTGCAGTGGGAGTTTTTCCCATTACCCACAATCCCACTCTGTTGATTAATTGAGCACCTGCAGGGCCCCAGGGGGACTCACCATGGAGCCCTGAGTTTCCCTGCTGCCAAAAAAAAGTATGAAATAATAGCTACCTGAAGTGATGATGAACAGCCCCCCCCCCACAGAACACTGTTTCATCTGCCAGTTGCAGGCTAATTAAGGTGTTTACTCCATGCGGCACTGGCTTCTACTACAGCCTCCTCTTCCCTAGGAGTGCCAGCACCGAGTTCGCGTCTCAGGGAGGACCGTGTGCTGGAGCTTAAGCACTGCTCCCTGCACCAGGAGACTTTTCCTCAGGCAGCCCTCCTGATGCACCTACTGAGCGACCTCCATTTAGCAGCATTCAGAATGAGCAGGCTGTATGGCTCAATGTGGGAGGTGCTCATTCATATACTGCTGCAGGGAAACGCCATAGGGATGGACACAAACTCATCCTACATCCTACTAAGCTAATGTTTCAGCAGAGACCATATACACAGACACTAGTTCATCCTATTGAGTCTGTATCAAGGACCACAAACCATATAGACGAACCTTATTTTATCCTACCAGTGCACAGTGGCTTATCAGCAACTATTTATCTCCGGAGACTCCTGGGCAGGTTATGCATCCGGGGTTGCAGTTCATCAGTGCTGTATCCCTCTATTTTCGTTCATCTATTCTTTTTTATCATTGCTGTTTCTCCTGTACCTTTTCTCTAAAAAAAGATCTCAGTTCTGCTAAGCTTCCCAATCTAAATACAGTATATATACGAACATAAGAATAGGAATGATATTTGAAAAGTTATTAAATGAAAACAGAATAATATGACTGAATCTGTGAATTTGTATAACATAACGGCAGGTGATTGGGGGCTTTACGATAAGGACACTATAGCGGTACTATACTTTTGGTTCTTTTTCCTCATACTTCACTAATACAGTCCTTTGGACAACCAGCGCCCAGATATTTGGTTTATATTTAGCAGGAAGTGAATGGTTTCATAAAGACATTGTTACAGACACTTGTTGAATGGCACCAGAACTAGAAAATGTCTTCCTCTACCAACAATATGCTTGTTTTCATGTATATTAAACTAGATTTTATGATTTCTGATGACACTGTTTTGTATTGTGAATATTATTCTTGTTTAAGCAAAAGTGTTTTTGTATGTGTTTCTAATTATAATCAGTAAATTTAACCAGCATGGTTTGAATATTAATAGTTGCATTTATTCCTGTGTATTTTCTGCAGTAAAATTAGTTGATATATTACGTAAATATGCCATTTCTAAATCACACATGAATATTTTAACTGATTCCTAAAAGAGAGTTTAAAAGTAAAGATAACTAGTTGACTTGTAACTGTATAACTGTATATTCTAATTAAAACCATCAGAAAGTCACTGGTAACTTAAAGTTGTTTTAAAGTACATATCCTGATAAACCTTTACCTGTTGCCCTTTATCGTTTCTTAACCTTTGAACTTGCAGATTTTAACCCGCTGAACCTGTCTTTCCAAATGTTTTAAAGGGAGCTTTGATAGTGAGCGCCTGGCTATTGCCAGACAGAGAATCCCGTACAGACTTGGTCGTGTAGTTGACGAATGGCTACTTGACAAAGGTAATAAAAAGCAATTAATTAAATAATTAACCACTTAACCAATTAATTAAGCTAAGTTTCCGGAAGAGGTGCAGCAACGCTGATGGTGTGGTGCAGGCTAATCATCCCTATTTTATTCCTGGGTCACCTGTAGATTCAATCCCTACCATCCTATTCAAGTCAGCAATGAACCTAGCTTTCTGGGATGGGAAGAAAAAAGGTATATAGGGCTGCTCAGATCAAATCATAATAAAAATGCTTATTCGGCCTTCAATCTGATGTTCACCTCAAGTGCATAGTTTATCTTTTGGCCAAAAAAAATCTGTTTCTGCACAAGAGAAATACTAGGGAAGCACCTAGTATCTGAATATCTTCTTCTTTAGACCAGTTTTTCAGGATAACCAAATAAAGTTCTCGAGATCTTGAGAAAACTAATGTGTTTTTCACGACTTTGGGCTCATTTAGTGGGGCAGCATTCTGCTCAGCAATGTCGCCTCATACCCCTGGGACCAAGGATTGGGCCCCATGTTGCATGTGAGGAGTTTGCATGTTCTCCCTATGAACTGGAGCTGCCAAAGTGCCCTTAGGTGTGAATGGTGTGTGTGTCCTGCAATGGTTTGGCACCAGAGTGCTGCACGGGGACGGAGAAACTGGTATTATCATGGCTATCTGTGGGAATCCGCAGGCAACAATGAAAAAGCGGTATCACCACGGCTATCTGTTGGAATCTGCGGGGATATGGGGGAAAAATGCAAATATTCCCACAAGAACATTGGGAATAGAGATGATCTTTACGATGTTCCTGTGGGGATGGTAAAATGTACCCTAACAACAATAATGGAAATTGCTCTTATAGTCATATATCTTCTTCTGTTAAATTATTTGTTCCCACCCCAACCCCAACTGGTACCAGTGTAGACCAATGCTGTACAAGGTTTTTAAAAAACAATTTGTGTAAAACCAAAAGAAACTTCTAAGGGCACCGCTCTCAAACAAGACGTAAGACGTCTTAGTACATTCAGGAACAAGGTGGGCATGGTTTTGGTGCATGCAGGGACACGGTGGGGATGGGAATGGGAATAGATGTGATTCCCGTGCAGCTGTCTAGATGGTGCCCCATCCTGTGCAGTTATAGAAAATAGATGAATGGAGGGATGGAATTACGTGGGAACGATGGCTGTTTGTTTTAATCATTCAGCTATACTTTTTAATCATTAAGCTATCCCTTTGCGGACAGCTTGCTCTATAAAGAGCAAGTAGAGGGAGGCATAAAAAAGAATTTGCCCACAGGGATTAATAAAGTATCAATTAAAACTATTATTATACCGTGGATCCCTTCATTACTGCCATGAAAGACAGAGGGATACTATAGGAAACCCAAAATGTAATGTAATTAGACAAGGCAGTGCACAATGGCCTCAGGTTTATTTAGAGGGCAACACCTGTAAACCTGAAGCCTTGTTATCCTTCTTCTTAGATGATGAACAGTAATGATAATTGATAATGAAATTTTCCACAGCAAGGCATAGAGCTAATTCAGCCTGCATCAGGCCCTGACTAAACAAAAATGTGACACACTGATCAATATATTCCTTCTTTATTGTCATTATGTTCTAACAAGATAACTCTGACAAGCTGTGGCTGTCATATACTAAATATGTTTATCTTTGTAAATATTCTATTAACAACGTTCATTTTTCTTTAAGATCTCGAGAACATTATTCCATTATGATCTGACAGCAGTATTTCATGGTCTTTTCTCGGCTTCCATAAAATGCATGTCAAGTTTCAATATCATTCCCATGACCTCTGTAGGAATTCTCCTATTGAATTTTTAATTGGCGATGCTGAATATTTCATAATCATTGATCAGCCGACTATAACGCAAATAGGTATTATTTGTAGTTGTTAGGAAAAAGCATTGTGAACTAAATAATATTTACTCCATCAGACAAACTACATGATTTTAGTCCTAATTAAATTGGATACAAAAGCTTACACTTCAGCCACACCTTGTGCTACACCTCTTCCGAATTTAACATTTCAATTAACCCCAGCATAACCTTTGAGTAACCTGCTAACAACTCCCAGTTCAGAAGATGTCTGTAAATAGTTTGATTCTGCTTTTCTAAGTGTATTTTGCTTCCTCTTTGGATCTCTCTTAATTACATTTGCCTTTAATACAATAATTAGATATTCACTAACAATAAAACAGGCAGAAAAATTCAATCATAACAATAAGTTAAAAGTTAAGGGGACTATCATTGTTGTTATACAATTATGCCAGTTTAAACAATGACACCAGTTTAAAAGTTGCTAATGTCACCTCTTTAACCCTTCGAGTGCTGAAATGTATTGGCCCACCTATGCATGTTGATGCTTGTGCTTGGACTGCCGATGCTGTTGGATCCTGCAGACTGTTGCTGTCCATATTCTGCCATTTCACTGTCCTACTTTTACCGCTGCACTATTCAGGATTTCTGCACCCACAGCACAGGGAAGGGGGCAGTGGGGGTTGGATGGGGGTGAGGGGCGTTTCTAGAACACCTGATCTGTAATCAGGCATAGAAATTGCCCACCTACATCTACATTGTACATCTGCCAAGGGCGTAGATTTGGCTATGGGCGGTAGGAACATGTCCCCACCAATACTGTGGGAGTGCGGAATTATTACCAATACAGTAGGTTTAGCTGTTTTCAATTTTTTCCACAGGATGCTCAGAGTAGAATTAAAGGCAAAATGTTTCCTGCTGACATCAAGGGTGCCTCGTGTTTACTTTCCCTCCTTGTCTGTCTCACCAGGTCATTTTTGTCATTTTTAAAGTTACCAGAGGGGATACAGGAAGGAAAATAAAAAATATTGAGACCTACTATAATGTGCTGGTTTACGATTCCCAGTAGTAACTGGGAGTGTGCAGCCACTGGACACAAGAGTGCGGTACTGGTATCGTTCAATTTGTCTCTGTAGTCTCATATTTCCCCAAAACTCTAATAATCTACCGATAGACTGCAGTTCCCTGCAACATGAGAATCACAGGGAATTTGACACCTAATAGTTCAGTTTGTCGGGTAACCGTGGCTTCTACACTCTAAAATCAGAAACATTTCATGTGTATCACATACTCTGGTGGAACTCTGTCGTCACACTGCACAACATTATATCCCAGTATTGCTTTAACATAGCCTATGGGTAAACCTAGATGATATGATAAATTGCTTTTCTGTGAATCTGTGCAGAATGCATACAGTAAGTCTTTGTTTATCCAGCAACCTGTAAGCTCATGAAAACCTTTATAGTTTTGTCTCCTCTGGCCAGTAAAATATATGCATTTCTTCTTGTTGTGCACTGAGCCACAGTATGGTGCAGGTTGAGAATGCTCCATTTTGTAGAGCAGGGGTTCTACTAATTCTACTAACTACTAATTTTTATCGTTTGTTAGTTATGGATAAAATGTTAATATAAAATGTTAAAATGTAAAAATCTTACATGCCACAAAATTCCAGACTAATCCAAACTGTAGCCAAGCTAGTATTCCAGACCCATTTCATTATTGACTCTTAGTCTACCCACCTCCACTGAGGCTGGGTCCATCCCAGTGCCCACCTACCAGAACCAGAAAAGCCGTGATTGTGTGGTAGTGTCATCGAGTGACTGTCCACTCTTCAAATCGCCACTTCGGTAACACTTGATGTGGCTCAAATAAAGTAGCACTTCATTCTAACTTAATGTATTAATTAACTGGACACTAAGTGTTAGATGCATACTGATCCTACGTCCGTTCCTCATTAACAAGTCATGACGTCATATATTTCATGCAGGTACAGTATTTTTCCATGATTTGTACTTGAGTAGTAACTGAGTTACTAAGTTACTTGTGTCCCCTCAACCTTCCCCAAGTGTTACCGGCACCTCAAAGTCAAATCAGGCCCTATCATTAGAACAGTGACTTCAGATGACCCTTTTATATCCGGACTAAATTTCTCACCTAAATGCTTACATTTAGTCAGAGGGCAGTAAATGTGTTGTTCTTCCAATATGTCTTGAGTTTCATTTTCTATACATCATTACACTGCCATTGCTGGTACCCCAATGAGTTTGCACACACTACCTCCTATACTTCACTGCACTGCCATTGCTGGCACCCTGATGAATTTGGACACAATCCTTTTATACTTCACTGCACTGCCTTTTCTGGTACCCCAATGAATTTACACATACTGCCTCCTGTACTTCACTGCACTGCCATTGCTGGCACCCCAATGAGTTTCCACACACTACCTCCTATACGTTACTACACTGCCATTGCGGGCACCCCAATGAATTAGGACACACTACCTCCTGTACTTCACTGCACTGCCATTGCTGGCACCCCAATGAATTTGGACACACTACCTCCTGTACTTCACTGCACTGCCATTGCTGGCACCCTGATGAGTTTGCACACAATCCTTTTATACTTCACTGCACTGTCATTGCTGGCACCCTGATGAGTTTGCACACAATCCTTTTATACTTCACTGCACTGTCATTGCTGGCACCCCGATGAGTTTGCACACACCACGTTTTCCTAAAGTATTCCTTAAACAGATAAAAAAGGAAACAAATTCTGCCCCAAGCAAGCACTTGCTTGTTTAAGATATAAAAATACCTTAAACAAAGCAGACGTTGGTAGGAAACTCCTATGAAGTATGTGTACATAAGGTTATAACAAAATTCAATATACTTCAATTCAATTTATTTTAAAATACAGTAGCTCCTTTCACAACAGAGTCTCTTAATGATGACACACTGGCTTGTACTGTTGCCTCACTCCTGGGATCAGGGTTCAAGCCTTCACCAAGGCTCCATGTGTGGAGTTTACATGTTATTCCCACGTTGAGAGTGTGTCTTGCAGTGGGTTGGTGCCCTTGTCCTAGATCATTCCCAGCCTTGTGTCCATAGATTCTAGACCCCCCCCCCCCCCCCATAACCATCATAAGAATAAGTAGTAACAGAAAATTGGTATACAGTTTTTTTTCCAGATTTGTAGAATGAAAATAACAATATCCCTTTATCATTTATTGTGAATAAATTTCTATCTATGAAAGACATAGATCAGAACATGATATTGCATATGTGTATGCAGATTTTGATTCAGCGGCAGAGCTTGATTCAGAGCTTTTTAATGAGGCAAACTAAGTTAGGAAGATTCCAAGTGGCAGCCCTGAAAAAACCTGGAACAGTTGGATTGGTTTGTGTTTTCATGGGAAAACCTATAAATGAATTGTTCTTCAATAGTAAATAAGTTAAGTAATTCTTGTTCAGTCAAGTGGTCTTACCATTATTAACTAATTAGTTAACTGATAATAGAATGCATCAGCTGTCTTGATTGATTAATAAACATGGGTTCAGGACATACTTGGATACTGGTTAATTAATGCATTAAGTAAGCATGTACTGCTACATTATTCATTTCCCCTCAAACTCAAGTGACCAAGATATCTAAAAATATTATATTATATATTGTATTATCAGTGGGGAACTGGAATCGGGAAAATAAAACGAGGGAGTCCAACCCCCCATCCCCCATTACCGTCGCAATTTGGTATTTTCTGAAAAATGTAGCTCTCATTGTCAAAAAGCATGGGTACCCCTGACTTACAGGGTCGCAACAAACGTCTAATGCAAAGGGGCAAAGTGCTCAGTCCGTGCATAATGGCTGTTATCAATCCAAAATCCTGAAAAACTCCCCTGATGGTGGTACCTTGTGATGGAACATATCTGTGGCAGTGCAGAGTGACAGTTGAAACATCTCATTTATTCCCTTTTTTTAAAAACAGAATAAGTACAGTAAATAACATGTATATGACCTGAGCAAGACAACACACATAAATCAGCTTTGAGGTCATAATGACAGCAACCATCATTTTCCTATACTCACATGCCCAGATGTGTCCACCTCCTTAATATTTACAATCCATTTTCTCCGAGGCCCATTGCCATCCTTCTCAGTAGCAACCAGGCACTTGACAGGAGTCTCCTAGTCTTTGAGGTCTCTGAAAGCACAGCACACATCACCATAATTTTGTTTGTGAAACAGCTGCCCTGGCTTGGTGTTTCTTGCTTAGAGATTTTTTCAAATTTATGCACACACTACAGAGGAATTTCATGTGTTGTCTCCCTCTATATATTTCATTTGCTCTCATGAGTGTATAAAATTCAGACAATGCACTGTTTATTGGGAGTATCGCACAGTGGACTCATTAAGGCATAGAGAGGATGGCTGAGTCTCGAGAAATGTAGGACATTTCCTCTGAATACGATCCTTATTTTTACACGTCTGTGATTAATCACTTGGAAAGAGCAAAGGGAACCGTTATTTGGACTCAGTTAAGGTGTACTTCCTATCAGATAAGTTCAAAGATGATGTGGTACAGACACTCCTCACTTAACAACCTACTTGTTTAATGGCCACCCGGGATTATGACCCGCCAGTATTGTACACTGCATGAGAGCTTTGGTTGTGAATATGGCGGCGCGGCATCTCAGCCTCAAGTACTTCCTCTCATATCACCCTTCTCAGTCTCAGTCTTGTTCCTCCAGTTCCTCAGTATTCATTACACTAGAGTCCATAATCTCCAGG
>JAABNY020000002.1:16685803-16696821 GCA_015164015.2 Brevimyrus niger | reverse complement strand
AAGGGGCCTAAAGTGTGCCAAGAAAACATCCCCCACACCATTACACCACCACCACCAGCCTGCACAGTGGTAACAAGTGATACTCACTGTGTAACCTCCCCCCCATTAATGCATACCCATCAGCAGCCTTTCAGACCATTAGCCAGACAGATAGACAGAACACACTAAGGAATGTGTTTGTTCTATTCAAGCACACTACAGATCCATATATCTTCTTTAATTTTCCACTTTGTCCACCTTTATTCTCCACAATCACCCTTATTACTTTGTTTACGCCTTTATATAGTCTGTTACACACATCTTGAGTGACTCTCTTCTCCTAAAATAACTCTTAGACACGCTGCTGCTTTGTACCTGGCTTGGCCTCCTTGCAGATGAAATCTTTCATCATGTGCCAAACAAGCTCAATGGGCTTCAAATCTGTTTAATTTTCATATACCACACTGTCCCTCATTGCTGAACAATATCAGTCTTATTAATTGTTTAGGCCTGTAATTATTGTATTGCACACATCTTGGGTCCGCCTCATCTCCAAAGGGAGAAGTAAAATAAAATTTCATCAATAAAGTTACTAAAAACACATTTTGCTAGTTTTAGGCCATTTTTGCCTCACAACAGAAACAATTTCTAAAACTTCACAGGCCATTTATTGAGGTGTAGTCAGTTAATAAATAATTTTGGAATTTTGTCTAAATATAAGAACATTATACTTAGACAAGTGCTTAGACTGTCGTTTTTTGCAGTGGAGTTAGAATACATGATTTCAGGTATCTCACCTGATTTCCGGTAAGTCACTTCAGCTTACATAATCACTGCTCTCCCTGGTGGATGGAAAAATCATTGCAAGTATTTTACAGACTGAGAGTTAAGGGGTGGATCATGCCGGCCCCCATGTTCATTACATCATCGTGGGGGATCTCATAACAGTCAAAGTCCCACCCAGGACCTAGCAGGGACCCGTCAAGGACCAGCCAAGGCCCGTCATGGAAAAAGGGGAAATTGAAGTGGCTACATCTGTAATTGTATAATAATAAGCTAAACGATATACAAAGATGTCTTCATAAAACTGATAGGCAGTACACCTGGACTCATGCACAGGACAATGTGACTTAATGGCAAGGATTGAACCTTTTTATGGTTTTAAACATCATGTGGTATTTCTGTAGACAGTGTTTTATATCTCCCGTTGGCTTCTCTGATCACTGTATAGTACAATGAACTATCAGTAGGAAAATGTGAGGCCAAAACGTTTATACTAGCGCTTTAAAATGGCACTTTTAAATGATGCCAGTTTAAAAGAAACTTTCTGTGAGACTTAAAAATGTCGGAAACCGTGCTTTGCTTCTTTACAGCAGTGGTGGGATGTGCCAAGAACCCAAATAAAAATCTTTTGCCAACAGTCCACTTTCAATGTCACCAGGACGTAACCAGATCCCAGAGGCAATGGACAACGCATTGTGGCAAAACAGGAAATGAGTTGATGCACTTAAAGCTAAATCAGATGTGCTGGCTGACTTGTTAGGTGCCACGGCACAGGGGGCATTAGTTTGCTCACAATTCCTTTGAAATGCTTCTTTAGCAAGAAGAAGCTTATCTATGCTTTGCACAGAAAATCTGGGGTTGTTGTGCAAGAGCCGGCCTGATACTCGCAAGTCTGCTCAAAGTTGATGGTGGTTTGTGTGCAGCCTTCGATGTGTGCAGAGGTATTTGACGGGGCTGTGCGTTGTTTGCAGTGCTGTATGCTTTGGCTGTTGAGCGCCTTCTACTTCAGCTAAGGACAGAACTCTTGGGGCTGTCAGTACATAGTTGAAAATCCCCTTTCCGTGTGTCTGCATAGTCTGATGACAAACCCTTGATGGTTGGTGGTCAGAGGGACCTAGATGCACTATTCAAAATCGTTGTTGACTATGGGGCTGTATCATATGCCAGGATTAACAGGGGGAAGAGAGAAGCCATTTTGGTTGGGAATTAGTCAGGCAGAGAGGCAGCTTTACCATATGGCTCGATTTCAAGATTTCAGTGATGTGGAAGAAGGGAGGTTTTAACTATCTGGGAGTATTTTCACTTAATTAAGTGGAAATGGCAAGTCCCCAAGATGTCATATAAAGGACATACTTTAATTGTGAACAATCCTGTGGCATCGTCTCTGACATAAACTGGCTTATATTGATCTACCACAAAATTTACAGGTCATAATCTAACAAACTGTAGTAGATTGATTCCGGGACAGTTACACAGGAAACCACAGAGTGTCTTACCTTTAGCGAGGGAGGAAGGTCTTATACAGATGTTCAGCAGAACTGCTGCATACAGAGACTCCTTGCTAGTCCAGGGGACTTCATGTGGAGACCACTGGCCTGGACACTATTGCACACTGTGGGTGGTTTGGGATTGGATAAGGCTGCGTTTTTAATGAATTCAAAAACACTAGATACTTTTACTTTTTAATAAAATGGAACTGTTTTACTATACAGAGAAAGACGTGCGCATTCTCCTTGATTTGGCTTCTCGAGGAATCACACATCTATGGAGCATGTTTGGACCTTACTAGTAAGGCTTCTGTAATAACTAGAGCGTTGTGCTCTGCTGGTATTGTAACCCTGTGTAAGCTTTAAGGGACGAATCGGATTGATTGAATGTTATAGCATGTCAGAGTGTCTCAGTGGAAATGGCTGCTACCTCAACTGCCACATGGAGGTGGAGATGTTTACCTGTCTCCTCATTGTAGCACAGTGCTGGTCTCTTTTTTCTGTACTGGGTTAGACTGGCGGCAGTCAGCCAATTTGCATCTTCCAGTTTAGAATGGAGGGCAAGGCCAGAATAATGCCTTTAGGATTCCAGGCTACACAGAGGTTATTGTATCAAGAGGACTTTACATGGACAAATTCTGCAACAGTGCTTTAAGGAGGGCTGGTGGACTGTGGCCTGACAGGCATCTCTTGCTGATGTGGCTGGCAGAGGTTCAGTTGGCAGACCTCACCCGTTTGTAGAGGTCTACGCTCAAAGCCTGGGTAGTTTTTACTCACTGAAGGTCACCAGATTTACCTGTTGGGACATGGTTACTGAAAGAGCTTCAGCATGATGGCTATGCTCAGCCGCCATGCAGTCCCGCGTGGTGGCTTCAGGGTCATCTTTGAAGAGGTCGACCCAGGTAAACAAGCCATAAGTTCATCTGCAGAATCAGGTGATGCAGCGTGCATTAGCCCCACCCCCCCCCAAGGGCGACAGCTGGCATTGACAGCTGGGGCTGGACTGCGAGTGTGAGTTTCATTCTTTGACCATTAGTTTCGACACAGGGATTGGCAAGAGATTGAGGAACGTCTCTGGTCCTATGGGACCCGCAAGCTGGGCGAGTTTGAACTCACAGGGAAGAAAACCACCGTGCATCACCTGCCTGGAAGTTTCAATGTGCCAGCCGTGGCGGAAACGCTCTAACGGGATGGGCTGTGTTTTGTTGTACTGACTATTCAACCCAAAGGCTACTGCTGATCACTGTATGAGTATCTCATTAAAAAGCAGACGGTCAACCTCCACTGGAGGATTTTGTACGACGCTTGTTAACTATGAACAGACATCTGGTGCTCCTCAGTCATAGTGTAGGTGTGGGATGCCCAAGTCTTTCACCTTCTTGTGCAACGCTTAGGGCTGGCTGGTTTATTATTGCTGCTAATCAGTTGGATTTCTTTATAAGGTGAAAGGTTTTCCTTTCAGCAGTTTAGTTTCGGAGAGAGACATTCAGTTAGGCTCAACGCTGTCTCAGCTTTAATAATGTTTTTTTTTTCTCTGGCACTGCTAAATTAGTCATCTGGAAGCCCACAAGGGCCCAGATATTAGGCCAGTGTGCAGTGAATCCAGTAGCGATGCTGAAAGGAAGAGTAGCTGCACGAATTTGGGTTGGACACGCATATTACAGCGGGTGGGTTGTTTACGGGTGTTTCTTGTGATCTGGAGGACTAACGTGGATTAACGTGTGTTATGCACTGTCATTTATGGTGAATGGTGAATTATTGCTGACCTTTTGCTGCTTTTCCTTTTATAGATTTTCTTTTTTCCTTGTTTTTTTGTTTTTTTTTCTTGTAATACAGCATTAGTGTGCTATTTGCACGATTTTTCCCATGAAACTTGAAATTGTACCAATAGAGTAGGCTTATAAATTCAAATTCTCTCTCTCTCTCTCTCTCTCTGCTTCCTCCATTGGCTGTGCTCTGCCAATCTCTGCCCGTATCCTTCGCACATCTTCAGACATATATGCTCATCCTGGAGTTTGTTGGTGGCATTGAGCCACGCGTCTTTGCACAGAGGCCTGGGGAGCAGGCGAGGATCTGCCCTCTAACCAAGAGCAAGGGGGCCATCATGTCCCCCCAAGGGGCGGCCTGAAGTTAATTACCAGAGTACATCTCAGTCTGAGTGGTTTTTTAATAAGCTTTGCCTGCTGTCACTCCATAGCCAGCCGACACTGGAAACCATTAAGTGTCGATCATGGAAAAAAGCCCAGGAGACTTAGGAGAAGTGGTCTTGTCAGCCGGTGCTGCCCCTGAAATAGGTCCGATATGCCTGCATGAGGGCCCAGTGGCCTGGTTCTGCCACGTTAAGCCTCCTGATTATGAGCCATGGTGGAAAGTTGGATCCTATCAAGGAGCATGTCACTGTTTATTTGGCCGTGTGCCCAACAGCTTCATTGGCCGTGTCGGGAATCATTTCAGAAGGGAACCATCTGAAATCTGTGATCATCCCTTCATTTGTTTGCAGGGCATTCTGATTTAGATGTGCAGCACTGGGGACGTTTCTGTTCTCCTATAATCTGTTTTTCTGCATTGGTCCCCATAAGCAGTTTTAATGAATAGATTTTGCTGTGTTAGAGGCCTTGTTATTCTAACCAACCTAAATCCATCACAATGACAGCTCATAATACCTTCACCTTCAAACAGATGGGCTAAAACACCACCACAGAGTGAAAGTGAACATAGCCTGCTTTGATAGGCCTCACTCTGCTGACTGAGTTTTTACTAAATCATATAATTCACCCATTTTTACAACCAGTGACCCACCAGTGGTTTACATGCTTCACAATTGCGTGATCAGAAGCATGGTTCTCTAAGTGGCAGTTCTTTAGTACTATTTCCCTGTGGAATCTTAAGATACAGTCATGGAAAAAATTAAAAGACCACTCTATATTTTTTAAATAAATCTGCATTTTTAAATCGTGGTATAATTATGGTTCTGCTGGCAAAAGGCTAAGCTGAGGAACAGGATGCTGTCAGGTTCAAAATGTCAGACAAAAAGTCAGAAGTACACAAAAATAAGGTGAAGCAGGAGACACTGGGAACGACCATAAACCAGCCAGGTAACAGGCAGAAGCCACATTCTGATGCTAATCAGAAATGACCGTTAACTTATTCAACAGTTTATAATGAATCGTAGGATGACATCAAGTGACCTTCAAAAGGAACAGGAAACATTAAGTGCAGGTGTGAAGTGCACTGCTAGGACAGTTCATATCAGGCTCCTGGAAGCAGGACTGAGGTCCCATAAAGTGAGGAAGAAGCTCTTCATTAATGACAAACAGGGAAGAACCAGGCTGCAGTTTGCAGAAAAATATATGTTATTTACAGACACACACCTATAAATTGAGAAATGAGTGAAACAAAAAATTGTGCTGCTGTCTCTTGTACAGACACTTCATCTTTGCTGTTTTGTGCTATATGAAGGTGATTCATATATGCTTGACTTTTGTGAAGAGGTTTGTGTAACTATGAAAAAATGGCACACTGAGAAATCTGTGACTGCAACTCTTGTATTTTGCCTGGTTACTTATGGTTGTGGTTAAGGCTGTGGTTAAGGTTCTCATATTTAGCGTTAGCATTTTTCCTATAGAAAAGAATGAGTGGCCCATCAAGATACGTTTACCTGACGTGTCTGTGGGTGTCATTTTTCAGGTCCCCACAAAAATCTCTGAATCCAATAAAAAAAAAAGTAAAAATGCCAAAAGTCTCACATTTTGTTTGGTTACTTGTGGCTAAGGTTAGGGCTGGGCCGGGGTCCAGGTTGTCATTGCTGGGATTCTTCCAAAGCCAATATAAGGTCCATGCCCAAAAAAAAAACCTCACTGTCACTAAACACATGCTTTACAAGACAACTGATGTGACTTGTGTCGCAATTCATTTTCAGCAACATTCACTTGTGATTTACTGCACCGTATGACACGCGCTCCTTGCTGCAGCCAGTCAAATGCAGCCGTAAGATGAGCTATTTCGAATGGCTCAGCCTCCTCCATGGTGATGGAGCTGCACTGTCAGTGTCTCCATCTGGAATGGCTCCTGTTGGCCATGTTGCACCTTTGATGGCAGCTGTGTCACTGTCCAGAGGTGACACTGCATGGCTGTGGGCTGCGATCCTATTTTGGTGGTGATTTTCAGGTCGAACCGCTTCCTCGCCTCATGCTGCCGTTGCCATTATAGATGGCGCAGCATTACCCGCATGTGTCACATGTCCCCATGCTGGGTCCTTCGCTTTCTTTCACCAGCTACTGGTAAATCATCACCTATTTGAGTTTTTATTTGTATTATATCCAGTAAAACTTCATTCCCGGTGAAGTTCCATTTTTCCTCCCTTCATTTTAAACTTTATTTCTTAATAGCAAATACAGTAACGAGACAACAATACAAGCATATAGTGATGTGAAAGATATACGCCCATATATGCTCCATCGAGGGCGTTTCATTATTTAAATCAATCCTGCTCACATTTAGAATGCCTTACCAACATTCACTTCGTGTGGCTGCTCATGTGTTATAAGTTATAAAAGGTCATCCCGATTTTCCCCAGTTCAGTGCACCCCTGAGAAAACAAGGGAGCAGCTTTGGTCCATTTTTTTTCATTTTCATCCTCAAGACTTAAATGCCTTTAAACTGGCAGTGTGTGTCAGCTGGCTAAGCCTCTGTGTCTCAGGACCTGTGATCAGAAGGTTGTGTGATTGAGCCTGGACCTGGCCAAAATAACCAAGGGTCTGTGGGCCCTTGAGCAGGGTCCTTAATTCTCCGCTTATTAGCATTATTATTATTATTATTGTTGTTGTTGTTGTTGTTATCATCACATTGAAATAAAGCTGTGCCCTGAATGCTCTATATGGCCTTTACAGGTAAGCATGTTCCTGTGTTTAGTATCTATGACGTGTCCCTTAAAAGAAGACACGCCTAATAAAATGGATACTTCACAAATCTGTGTACCTTGCCACTTAACAGAAAACATTGGTCTTAATTAATGTGGTGATGTCATACAAGGAAGACTGTGATTGGTTAAAGAGGTGAAATGCAAATCCCTCCCTTACTGACCCAGGGACATGACGCACTTGGGAAAATCAGGGCGTTAAGTGATAAATACCAATTTGCCTGTGTGTAATGGCACCTCATACGCACACAGTTAGGGGCCATTCTATGCACACTTTGATAAATGACAGCCCTGGTTCCTAAAAAAAAGTTCCTACGATAGGAAAGGGCATTTAGAGGGGGAGCATACTTCATCATGGAACGAGAAGCAGCAGATCCTTATACCAATTAACATCACAGCTTGTGAATGACATTGACCCATATAGGTTCGTCAAGGTCAGGCAAGCCTTAAAATTTGTAATTCATAGGAGGTGAGTTTAGATTCTGACCTGATAATTATCACCGGCTCCAAGATTGTACCCTTTAGAATGCTGCTCAGTGCCTATTAATGTATTCCATCTGTGGAACAATCAGATACCTCTTGAAACTACTGATCACTCCCATATATTTTGCTGCGGGGTTTTGACATTAATGAAGCATGCCCCTGGAATGCATGTGTGAAAGTCCAGTAGCTGATTAGCTCGCTCCTCTTTCCTAAAGCTGGCTCAGGAAGGTGTGATGCTCTGCCTGCCCACCTGTGTGCTGCCCGTCGAGAGCCTGGCACTCACACATTGGCACTGACACATTGGCTCTGGGTTTGACCTCCTTTCCTCACCCAAGCTCTCGCTCCCTCTGCCCTGTTTAGGTCGACAGCTGACCATCTTTAACAGCCAGGCGTCCATAAAGATTGGCGGTCGGGATAGAGGTCGGCCATTCCAGGGCCAGATTTCAGGGCTCTACTACAACGGGCTCCAGGTTCTAAAGCTGGCATCTGAGGGTGACCCCAACGTGCAGGTGGAGGGGAACCTGCGGCTGGTGGGGGAGGTGCCATCTGTCCTGACCCCCGAGACCACCTCTACCACCCCCTTGGCTGACATGTCCACTACCATCATGGAGACCACCACCACCATGGCCACGACCACCACCCGCAAGCAGCGCTCACCCACCCTGAGAGACAGCATCACACAGGTGAGTAAGTCTGCTAAGGGGGCGGTGATCAGCCTACGCCGATGTGTGAGGTTTCATCACAGTTGAATCTACCTTGTCACACGACTCCCCCATTGGACAGAGTTGCTTGCGGCTTGTGCTGGTACAAGAAGCTGGGCTGTAGGGGATGAGTCCGTGTTCTGGTGAGACAGACACAAACTGTTCCAGGACTAAGAGGCATTACAAGCAACTTGCACAAAGAAAAAGATCGCTGAGAGATAATGGCGTGACAGAAATACTAGGCCAACAGAGGCACTTCTATATTTTAATGTACGGTATATTTGTTTTTATCTTCTTTCATTTCTCTTAATCTTATTCACTGTCACAAAAGGCTAACTGTATTTTTAAAATCTAAAAAATCTATGAATACATACAGTCTGTAAAAATGGAATTTCTAAACTGCTGTTCAGTGAAAATTGTTACTCTTCTCGCCGTCGGAGCATTAGACATGCTCAGCATTTTTTTAGGTTAAACCTAATGAAACAGCAGCTTACTTTCTCTGCGTGAGTGAGGCGGGCTGCCTCTAACCACAATCGACTTGCCGATCTGTGAAATGATACCCTGCATGTTGCTTGCTTGCGGTGGGGGGGTGGGGGGGGGGCGTTTTGCCCGGTGTGAGCGGTGTGGATGAGGTCAGGAAGCAGAAAGCAAAGCGGCACCTTCATCCCGTGGAAATGCCCTTCCTCTGCACCCCCAGAGCCAGCAGCCATGTTTTCATCCTCATTAGCCTCTCCACTGAGTGACAGCCAAAGCTGGACTATAAACATTAGCCTTATTAATAATGCACTCTAATCGTGCCATGGCTTACAGAGCCATGCCAAAGAGTCCATGAAGCAAATAATATAATACTACTGATGAATCCTACAGCAAATAACCATGGTAAATTGCAGCTGTCTGACATCCGAGGACAAGCAGAACTTCCTTTCCGCTTGTTTATGTAATTTGTTTGTTAATTGTTTTTTTTTTCTTCAAGAGAATAGTAATGCTTTATTCATACATATGGGGCATTTTGTTTTTGCCTATCTCATCTTGTTCTCAGTGAAACACATATAGGCTACAGCAAGGTTTGGGGTCAGAGTGACGGGTGTTCCATTGGAGTCCACGGAGTGATTGGGGTTAAGGGCCTTAGGGTTGCCAATCCTTACACATCTGGTGTGACACCCCCGCTTTCAGACTCCTACACTCACAAAAGAAATATTACGACAAGTGTGTATTATTCCATTATAAACCTAAAATCAAAAGCACTGGGATAGTTTTTAAACCCTATAGACTATTTACAAGGTAAGTTACAAACATGTACTGTAAATGCATGTGCAGACTTATCTCAAACTGAAAATCTTACACCAGCCAGCTGAGCAAAGTTGGTGACACTGGGGCCTTGCTGAAGGCCCAACAGAGGCATCAGTCTGCCTGCCACAGGACTGGAACTGGCGACTTTCTAATCCCAGGCACAGAGTCCTAACCTGCAGAGCCACATACCACCACTTTGCTGTCCTGTACAGCAGGAACCCTGTATCTCTGGTTTCAGTTCTGCTTGGTTTATTCTGGAAAAAAGAAGCATTCCAGGAGTAAATGGGTTATGAGTTTAAAACTGGGAACCAATTGAGTACAAGCTGTAACATCCACCAGCCCAGTCACGCCCAGTACATGACTCATCTCCCTATACCCACACTTAGCATTCTCACTGATCATATTCATTGCCACATTATTGTCTGTGTTATAAAAAATATAAAAAGCTTGAAGCAGTTTCAGAAAATTGATGGATGGATGGATTTTTATTGCTACATCATCCTTTTTAGGCTGAAACATCAGAATTTCTTTCAACTCAGAGAGTACAGTCCCGTACAGACTGTATAATAATGTACAATGTACTTATTTTTTACTGAATTTAAACTTTACCATATGTAAGTACACAAAAAGCATGTTTCATAGGGGGTCTGTGGAGGGTTCACTATTATCAACAGTTGCGGCTATCCACGATAAGTCTTAGATCATATCACCCGTGCATATGAATGGAGTGCTATAGCCACCCATACAAGACTGACATGGTCTCCTGTGTGACAGGACATGTAGTAATATTACAGCACTATGTTTCAATTGAGCTAAATTTACACTACACAGTTTTAGGCCCTATTTTCAGTTCTGTTTTTGGAAAGTGCTGACAAAACCCCCAGATCGGAGGCAAATCGGTGTTCGATCAGCGCTGGCAAATCGGTGCTCAAATGGTATATGTGAACTGTCCAGATACAACGCTCTCTCTCTTAGCTGTCCATCATGTCCAATTTTTCCAATTTTTTATTGAGTGGTGATTTAAGTGATGAGATTGATCACAAAAAGGCCTGCGATGTGATCTACTTAGATTTTCAGAAGGACTTTGATGTTGTCCCCCACAAATGGCTCTTGCTCAAAAGCTCAAAGCTGCAGGGAGTTTAGGAACTGTGGCAGGTTGGATCAAAAACTGGTTAACTGACAGAAGCAGCAAGTAGTTATTAGAGGCACAATGTCACAGTGGGCCTGCATTCATAGAGGGGTCCCGCAGAGTTCAATTTTAGGACCACTATTGTTCCTAATTTACATTAATGATATTGAGACCAATACATACAGTAAACTGGTTAAATTTGCAGACGACACCAAGGTGGGTGGTGTAGCTGATACTGATCTAGCAGC
>JAABNY020000002.1:16660635-16673492 GCA_015164015.2 Brevimyrus niger | reverse complement strand
AGACACCATGAGGCAGGGCAAGGTACAGTGCAATACCGACAGACACCATGAGGCAGGGCAAGGTACAGTGCAATACCGACAGACACCATGAGGCAGGGCATGATGCAGTGCTCTATGGACAGACACATTGAGACAGGTGGAGCCCTCTCACTGTAGCTTAGCCCAGCCAGCCACTCATGCCACTGACTTTCATTGGGGGTCGAAG
Source organism: Brevimyrus niger (assembly GCA_015164015.2). NCBI lineage: Eukaryota > Metazoa > Chordata > Actinopteri > Osteoglossiformes > Mormyridae > Brevimyrus > Brevimyrus niger. The sequence continues at coordinate 16,673,287 of JAABNY020000002.1, read as the reverse complement.
TGTGCAATTGCCCATTGAATCTAACTAATTCCTATGTTTTAATGCCTTTTCTTCATTATTTCTCCGTAAGTATATCATGATTAGGACTGCTGCAAATCAGTAGGCATCTGTTGAAATGCTTCCACATCTGTAAGAATTTTGAAGCCTTCTTTTAGATTCATAAAAACCAAAACAAGATAAATTAGGCCCAGGCTGGACTTGAGCTGTGTTTCAGTCAGACTATTGCTTTACTCATTCACCTCATCAATAAAGCTGTCACTAGAAAAGAAATAGGCACTTGTAAAGAGAGCATATTATATATATTATATATATAACTACATAATATATAAAGGGTCAACTTTCAATAAACACAAATCTGAATGTTCAGAATCTCATGATTTTACTGTATGTCATTATGTATTGTTCAGGTTTTAACAAACCTTGTGTACTGCGGTACATCAGGGAAACCATGCCATAAATCAGCCATAAAGGCAAGCAAGGCCATAACATCTTTGGTGCTATATCTGCACTTAGTTATACTGCTGTGCCCAGTTCAAAGAGGACCAAGCAGAAAATGCCTCAATTCAGGAATCAGAAATCCATAGTGAGGAGCAGAGACGCCTAATGAGTGACGACGACAAAGATGTTAAATAACACTTAGTGATTCGCTGAGATTCAGGAAGCTAGCTGGCGAGGGTACAGCTTGGGCACATAGAGGTCAGAGCACTGTAAATATACACTGCCTGGCAGTAGTCCTGTGTCTCAGGGGATGGTTAAATTACACAGAGGGTGGAGGAAGGGGTAAATATGAATGCAGATCCAGCAAACCAGGCAGAAAGAGCACAGTGTTGCAGTGCTCCTCCCTCTGATGAGAATCTGATTAACAAATCATAAAACGAACAAATGAATCAATACAAGAAGAGGGACGGGTGGGCTTTCTATCTAAGAGCAATCTTACACAACTTTCTTTTTGTAATTTTTTTTCATGCTAAAATCATGCGGCCAATTTGTTGATGTAAGTGCCCTGAACTCCGTGGTTTGTCATCTTATTTAAACAGACAAAGGAAAGGAAACAGGGAGATAATTAGCTCAGCAGATGGTAGATAGGAGACTAACTGTTCAAATGTTATTTTGTGATCTTTTACATTAATTATAATACTATCATATTTACTCAACTAGTAATTACCCAGCTTAGGCAAGGAATATAGTTTAGACTAGAATGAACATGTTTATATGTAATTCTTTTCTGCCAATTCATATGTCTAACTTGTATTTTATATTGAAGTTAAGACAAATCACCTTAAGACTTTAAAAGAACACAATCACGCAGTATAACTAACCTGATATGTCTTCTTGGTATTTTAAAGAACATGATACCTGTTTCATTTGGACTTCTGTGTTTTTTCTGCTGATCCAGAGAGGAACATTCCAGGCTACACTAATCACTTCTCCCACCTTTTCTCTTTCTCACTCTAGGAGGTGAATTAGTGTTGCCCATTATTACAGTGGACACTTTAGAGCCCCCGTCTATCGCCACCCACTACCCCGTCATCCCCCCTCCCCCCACGTACCGGCCCTTCCTCACCCTGCTCGAGACCACCAAAGAATCCCTGCCACTGGCCAACGGCCGCCCCCCCTGTCCCCTGGACCAGGAGGGCTGTGAGGAGCCCATTGAGGTGTCGGCCTACGGCTCGGGGGAGATGACCGAGTCCGATGACGAGGACTTTTACAAAAATGCCCCCCTCATCCCTGATAGGACAGTGCTGCCACCCCCTCCTGCAGTGGAGGGTGCTGTACAGAGCCCCCGCGATCGGCATTTCTCTAAGCCCCCCTCCGTCCCCACGTTTGGACCCGACCAGCTCCCTCCCCGCAGGCCTGGCCTGGGTGCCAATGGGCGCATGCCCGCTGGGAAAATGAACACCCGCGATCAGGTCCTTCTACCGCCTGCCGCCTCCGCCGACCCGGATCACAGTGGCCGGCACCGACATATTCCAGGAATAACTCGCCCCCCCAATTTCCGCCATTTGCCCACAGCTGGCCCCACGGCCCCGGAGAGGGGCCCGCCCGGCGCGGTGGAGGTGATCCCCGAGTCCAGCAGTACCACAGGCATGGTGGTCGGCATCGTAGCAGCCGCCGCACTCTGCATCCTCATTCTTCTCTATGCCATGTATAAGTACCGTAACCGTGATGAGGGATCCTACCAGGTGGACCAGACTCGCAACTACATCAGCAATTCTGCCACACAGCCCAATGGAACTTTAGTCAAAGAGACGCAGCCCGGGGTCCCCAAAACTGCCACCAAAAGCAAGAAGAACAAGGACAAGGAGTACTATGTGTGAGCTTGGCCCGTGAAAGGTAGGACAGAACCAGGAACAGGTAGGACAGACAGAGGGAGAGAGTGGAGAGGGATGGAGACCATGACCTGCTTCTGCGGGGATCTATTCTCCATCCTCCAGCTCACACAGGCTCAGACAAACAACACAATTCCAGAATTCCTAATGTTGCCAAAAGCTTGTCTTTGCCTGACTCTCCACCACTCAGCAGTCTATGCATGTAGGCAGTGACAGGGACCCGCAAAGCAGGCAGAGAAATCCTACCGTTTTTCATCACCGATTCAATTATTCATTCTGACACATTAGAAAAATGATTGGGTTTTTATGGCTAATGCCTCTTTGTTAATTGTTCCCTTTTGGTCAAAATGCAAATGAAAATATGCTATACTTCTCACTCCACCTGTTGTTCTTTCATTTTATAGATGTACTATCGAGGCCTCCTCAGTAATTATTTTTGGAAAAAAAGTTTTGAAAACAGAATAGTTAGTTTACCTTGATCTAGGACAGGGGTCTTAAGTGAGTCGCAGTGTAATTTTTGCAGAATATGTTTGTAAAATTGTAAAAACACACAAAAAAATCACTGTAACTATTGCAACCAATAAATCTACAGAGCAAACTGTAGCCCCCAAATGATGAAGTCAAACTGGCTAAATGGGGTTCACGAGCATCTGGCTAAATGGGGTTCACGAGCATCTGGCTAAATGGGGTTCACGAGCATCTGGCTAAATGGGGTTCACGAGCATCTGGCTAAATGGGGTTCACGAGCATCTCCGCTGTTAATTTAGGGACCATGGGCTGCGCGGTTTGGGAACCCTTGATGTAGGAGAATGGGGCCCCTCAAACAGATCTCTGCTTATATTTAAATTGAACTAAGTGTCAAAGATGCCTCCCTCCATCTTTCTGCTCACTGCCGCTAACCCCCCGAAGACTCTCTGCTTCTCTCTTCCTCTTTCTGTTCATGGTGCTAAAAGTTTCTCTGCTGTGTCTCAAGCATGTAGTGTTCATAACAGTACAAAAAAAAATCAACTGTTACCGTAAAAAAAGAGAAAGTGAGAATGATTCATGACTGACAGAGAATTGAAGCCACCAAACCCAAGTTGTCCAGCTGACAAGTTGACCTCCTGACCACATATCAACTGCCACCAAATGCAAGAGTGAATGGACCATGGCTTTCAGCACGACAAAGCAACTGCGGTGAACTTGTTCTAAACAAATGTATAAATATATGTATAGACATTGCACAAATCTATGGACTGCACTGGAACCATATCAAAAAGGGAATTGATCTGTCTGTGTGCGTTTCAGCCAAGGTCACAAATACCAATACCAGGAAGAAACAGCAACACGAAAGCAATGCTGCTGGTGTCAAGTGAAAGACAGTTAAAGTCTGTTGAATTTCCTGGTGTCTTCATAGCAGGCAAGTGCATCCAGCGCTGAGGCTGCCCATTGGTCCCCCGTCTTGTACTCCTCTCCTGGAGACAGCAAATCAACAAACAATTGACGAGAAACGGAAAGAAAGTGGAATATGGTTACCTTGGAGGTTAAAGAGAACTTTAGTATACCAATTTTCGTGAGTCCATAAAAACTCTTCACTTAAAAAAAAAAAAAAAAAAGTTTAGTCTCTCATACCATTCCTATGAAAAGTGTTTTCCCGGATAATGCCCTCACCAAAATATGAAAATTGAGTGAGAAACTGAAATGTATATGTTCTCTTTCTTAAATGACCAATGTGATTTGGGTTAAAATGGTTTTATACTCTCCCCTCCTTACGGCATGAGGAGATTCCTTCCCTAACAGCGAAGCTCCTTCTGCATCCTGCTAACTGTCTCTCCAATTCTTTTTCATAACCTCACATTGTATGTAACAACACTGACCTAACATTCGACTTCATTTTTAGAAACTGTATGTAACAGCACTGACAAATTCTCAAGGTCAGGTTTTGTTTTTATAATGACTCAAAGCCAGTAAGGCCTCTTTCCTGTTCTGTTTCTATTGCTTATTTATCCTTAACATGATTTTGTATTATACTTGAACAGTTGCCATCTCCGTATCGGGAAGCTAGCCGAGTCCATTAATCTTTTTGGTCAGTTCATTCTGATTCCTGCTCTTCTTATTAAATGTTATTGTAAAGTGTTTCAGTGAGATATGTGTACATTAACAGAGGGGAAATACAATTGGTTATACACTTCTTAAACCATGTTTCCTGTCATTTGTTTCTAACTCCAGTCCATCTCTAATTATACTACATTATAATTAGTATTATAATATGGTATAAATTTGGTGCTTTCGGGAGTGATACTTCACTGGTCCTACTAGCCAGTAAAGGAAAGTCTGAGTTATAAGACATCAGTAATTGCTGTTAGTGAAGCAGCACAAGCCTTTATGAAGCCAGACAGTGAAACACCAGCTGCTGGTTTTACATGATGTCCTTGTGTTGACTGTATGAATACTGTATGAAGTATGAATATGTCTATCATCATTCAGGCATGATCCGTGGATGGACTTCTAAACTTGGAATTATATATTCATTCACATACGGCATTCAGCATCTTGCAATGGTCCAATTAAAAGAAGATCTCAATAAAAACATGTTAAGTACACCAAGAGAAGACAACTGATGAAATAACTGTCTACATGCATGCAGTATTCACACCAAATGACAGCTTTGTGAATATTTCTCTGTAAAACATGAAGGTAACTACAAAGGGGGCTATCAGAACGACACCATTGTATCCCCCAGATTATTTTGTTGATTGTTCTGTTCTGAGCCGTCTTTATATTGGTGTATCTGGTTGGGCTGCGCCAGGCCTCACCCTATAGGGGGCCTCGTGCAAAAGGGAAACTTGCTCTAAAGAATGATAGGCTAAATAATAATGTTATTAATTTTTTCATTGATTGTATGCAGCTGCTTTTCATCTTTATATGTTGTATTGGCTAAATTTTAGGGCTGTAATGGTTCACCTATATATTTATTGGACAGTTTGGTACATCATTTTTGGATTGGTACCCACAATGAAAAGAGCAAGTACTGTACATTTACTGACACAGGTTCAACATGGAAAATGTTATGATTTTGCTAATTGTGGCTGTCAGTTGGCTACAGCTAATGCTGGATACAGTTAGTCATGATGCGCAGTTTGGGAACACTTAAGTTTGTCAATAAATTATGCTGACATTGGAGAGAGAGTAGTTGATAAGACCTAGACTCTCTGTCGGCTCTGTTATACTGAACCGGGTTATGTTGCTGGAAACACATCCAATGTGCTAAAATCAGCCAAGTGTGTGTATGACTGGAGCAAGGAAAAATCCGCCTCTGCAAGACCATCTCCCCGTGGCTTTCAAGACGCCTTTTCCAGGAAATTCAGAACAAGAAAATTAATAGTTACTCCTATAGGGTTGTTTATTGCTACAGATGGGCAACCATACTCAGTAGTAGAGAATACATGATTTAGAAGGGATTTAGGTCATTACGACAGTTACTGCATGATGCTATATTTTTTATTTAATTTTTAAATTCATTTTACATATTTACTTTTACAATGAGCAAATAAATGCCCCTTAGGTTTTTTTATTCAGACATGTCGACACACATATCCCCTGGTATACAGATGTTCCTAATTGTGTTTATAACAAGTAATGAACTCCCTGCTGTACCACAATTCACTGAAGAGTGAATATTGAGCACCATCACGCTTGCACAAGGCAGCAATAGTGTCTGTGGCCTTTCAGCCAAACACCATTCTGAGAAGTGAGCAGCTGCAGGTTTTTGATATGGACTTTGCTTTGGATGTACAGTTAGAGCCCATGCATTTAGTGCACACACTTGTAGGTAGGTAGGTAGATCACTAATGATATCACTTCTGAGTATAATGCAACACAATATTTCAGTCCTCATATGGGAGATATTTGGCTTAAGGCAATCACTAGACTTTTGGACTGTTGTGTTTCGGCACCAGTACATTCAGATGGTGCGGTCGCACTGAAAAGATCACAGCCCCATCGTTCCTTCACTCAAAGGTAATCTGCAAAACAGGGACAATCTCTCACACAGTAAATGTGTGTCTTTGCTTCATTGTGGAAAAAATAAAAGCAGGGAAAGGCAAGTGTAAGTGCCAGAAGGATATAACACCAAGCTCACAGACATGCTGTGACATGACATTTTATTGCTTTATTTCAGATATCAATTGTTTGTGAAAAGCTGTATATCCTCATATGTCTGTGGGATAATGGACACCAAGCAAAGTACATAAAAGCAGAAACACTGAATCAAAACATGAGGTAAATCTGACAGTAGAGAGTGCTTTAATGGTATATTTACAATATTATAAACAGCAGCCTGGTTAGGTCATTGGCAGCATCAAAGGAAAGAGAAGAATAAAAATGAGGAACCCTTCTTACCTAATATTTCATCCTTTTAGCAAACTAACTGACCAACCAAACCAAAACAGAAAACAGACTGACCCTCTACACTAACACAAACTGCCCAAAAGCAAATCACAGGGGAGGTGCCTGCTTCTAGCTTGTGGCTGGACAACCAACTTCTACCAGTTTACAAATATAGATATGATTGTGGATGGAAGTGCTAACCTGACCCAATCCCAGGTGACAGGTATGGCTAACATGATGCACACTGAAATGCAAGCTGTGCTACGCAGTTCACTTAAGGTAAATACAACCGAGGAACATAAGCAAGGCAGGGGTGCTCTAGGGCATCCTTTCTGTAGCAGGTCATGTCCAGGGAAGCAGCAGGTGGCCCAGTGGGCAAAGCCTGCCTATGATCAGAAGGTTGCCAGTTCAAGCCGGGCTTTGAGGTGTTGGTGCTACCCACACAGAAGAATGAACCACCCAGAATGTAGGCTGTGTGGGGAAGTTTTATTAGGACTTAAAGGGCTGACGGCAGACACAAACATGCAACGATGACTGGACTGAGAGATGCTAATATACATGGCAAATGAGGAGAAAACACAAGGCAGCTGTGAATGATCAACAGGAGGGTCAAACCTAGCGGTAAGTTGGACAGGCCATAGGCCTGGCTGATTTGGAACCACACCCAAGGGGAAACACTGGGAACAGACCAGCAGAGCGGGCTGGACATGACAGTCTGCAGGATCTTGAGCGAGGCCCTTAACCCCCCAGCTCCCTGGGTGCTCCTATGGGAGGCTGCCCTTTGCGGACAGCTTGCTCTCACCTCACAGGAGAATTCTCCATGGGTACCAATAATGTATCAAGTAGGCAGCTACAGCTAACCAATCAGTGATCAGGGTGCATATCAGGGCAGCAATCTATAGCCACTAATGCACATACAGTACACCTCATAATGTGAAACCACCTACACAACAAAGGTCTTTAACAATTTAAAAGATACAGTTGAGACTTTGACTGGACATTACTAAAATGAGAAAACAGGAACAATGTGTGCTCTCATAAAGCAAGGGCCCATTTTATTTGTATTTCTTTAAAACAGGCTATTAGAGGGTTTTTGGAGAGCCCCATGCAAAAGAGCCATACAATCATCTGTATAATGATTCATTAATCCACACGTGTTGCTTTTCTAGTTCAGGGTCGGTGCGGAGCCAGGTATCAGGAAATCCCAGGAAAGTTCTTTCAAATTTAGGCTGGTGGCCTCCATTAAATTGGGTCAGCCATGGGATACTGCCCCGTATTTCAAAACCCTAAACCCACCTTGTTCCCTAAGTAACGAGCTAATGTATGCTTCCTATTGCATTGGTTAAAATTAAAACTTCGAAATGGAAAGATTGCAAACGTGCATCAAAATGACTTATCACTCGTAACAGTTATTCATTCGTAATGTGCCTGTCAAAATGCATTAAAGTATCACGTTATTCACATCTTGCATACATCTTACCTATGGCCAGGTCTAGCTAGCAAGTGAAGCTTTGGCGGCAATACAGTAAGGAAATAATTCAAAATACAAAAATATAGGGCAGAAATCTAAGCATCAAGTAGGAATATCTTATCCATCCAATAATGTCTGGTCAGAGTTACTAATGAAAATAATCATTAAAGCTAATGAAAAAATATGATTTTTAGCACAAAACTGACCTTTAAGAACTTCACTTTGAAGGAGGCGGAGCTCTCTGGCAAGAAGCGATTTCGGCTGAATGAGGCGGAACTGGGCTCCACTGGGCCCCATCTGCATTTAATCCCTGGATATTAAGATGTGTCTGCTGGATGACTTTTGGGAGGCACTTATTTAGGCTCCGATCACAGGTGAACATAAGCACCGATTTCTGAGGCTGATGACCAATGAGCTTGTCCTCTGAAACAGCCGTAATCCTTAGTCTGTTGGTCCTCAACAGAGCTGGTTTCGTCAAAGTGTTTAACGGTTTTTGTAACACTATCTGGAGACAAATGCAGAATGTTTTTTTTTTCCAGATTGACTGACCTTTTCTTAAATGAATGATGGTCTCATTTTTCTTTTGCTAATTCCATGTGACAGGTATAGCTAATGTCAGCTGCACTGAAAGGGAAACAAGGAAAGGGGAAGACGGGACAACCAAGGGCTGGGAGAAGAGAACACTGGACACAAAGGCCCAATCCCAATACCCACACTTAGCTCTACCCCTCCGTTTTGGGCATACCCGTGTAGGGTAGTGTTGTCCCATTTCTTTTTAGCAGCGAGGGGTAGTGGTGTTCAGCCCTCAAGATAAAAAAAAGATTTTCTTGTTTTTTTGGCTCCGACACTTTTGCGAAACTCACTCCCGATTGTTGATACACATTACTTAGGTTGGTTGGTTCCGCAGACCCAGAAGAGAGATCAGACCTTGGAGAGATGAATAGCGGAGCAAGGAGGGGAGTAACTGCTGCAGGAAGAGATTCAAAGATGCCCCAACTGGTGCACAAAATGTTAGGTTTAGGGTTTAAAATCTGCACCCAAGAATCAAATGGGCCCCATGTGGGCCAGCCCAGGAAACCCAAATGGGTTCAATCTTGATTATTGCTGGGCCCCACATGGGCCACATTACCTGGGCACAATGTGGGCCAGCCCATATCGGCAAATGATGTGGGATTTATCTGGGGCACATCTGGGTTACATTACCTGGGCACAATGTGAGCCAGCCCATATGAGCAAAGATTGGGATTTATCTGGGATGTTTGTGATTACACAGTTAAAATGACAAATTTAGCATTTTGCATACTCAAAGAAAAAAATTTGTTCTACAAGAGAAAGCAATCCAGAAAATGTGCTTAGTGTTTTCACAAACCTGCTAATTTAAACTGTGTACATAGTATAGTAGCTGGTATTTGAAATGATCGCTACTGGATTATATTAAGATTATTTACACATGGTAACTAAATTAAATTGAGCAAAAAGTGATGAATTTTACAGGTAAACTGTGGCTGAACCAAAAGTAAAGAAGCAGATAGACCTAAAATCAGTTTTATGCAATATTATTTTAAGGAAAATCACACACTGACATCACAATTAAATAAAATAAAATCAGTTCACATTTATTTTACAAATTAAAGAACCTCTTAGTCCACCAATTCCACTCTTCCCTGCTTGAAAAGGCCAATCTCCTGCTCTGCCTCTGGTCTACGTCTCTTCTTCCACCTTTTAAATTGTATGCATTGTAGAGGAAAGAGGTAATGCTTCCTTTTACCTCATCTTTTGTAGCCTCTTTCGTTTTTGAATTTTGCCGCACAGCACCTGAAAAAAAGGTGATGAGAAATCATCTAAATTTGTGCATTCCATTCGACAATAATTGATATTTTATCTGTTTATCTAAAACAATCAAATTATTATATCAGTCAATCCGAGAGTACAAGTTTAAAATTGGCAACCTAACAATTACCAACCTAATAATAATATCTGCATTTCTATTGTACTGGGTGCAGCAGAGCATAAAAAAATTATAACTGAAAAAAACTAAATATATTACCACTTCACAATTTATTCAAAACTTTGCCAGACTGCCAATTGATTTACCGCGATGTACATAAATTTGGTCCCTTCTTCCTCTTCCTCAGTCCCCCCAATAATTTATGCCAATGCGTCTACACATTTCTATGGTGTTTCTTTGCAAACAGGTATCGGCTTTTAAAACTGTATAAAAAAAATGTTGTAATTAAATCAAAAACTTCAGCAGACAAAATAACAAGACTTGTTTGTTTTTCAATTGCATCACAAAAACCTGCCATTTTACAGGGATGTGTGCACTTTCTATATTCACTGTACATGTCTGTGCTGTGGTACAAACCCAAATTAATTGTGTTGTTTTCATTTTGTGCTGATGTGGGCAGAAAAAAACAGGAGTAAGAAATGAATTTTCATGAAATAACATTCTCCATCCATCTATCCACCCAGGACCTTCTTGCTGTGAGACATGCTGCTCAAAATAATGTTCTCATAGTTTTATATACACTATAAAAGTAAGCAAATAAGAATGCCCGATTATTGAAAAATCATCAGTCAAGGTACAGAATATCACGTAGGTATCCCATAAACTAACCAATTTGTCCACTTGACTTTATATAGACCTTTGTACACACGTAGTATTTATGCGATGCAAGTATTCGGTCACGTGATACACAGTTATCAGCACTTCAAAGTCACTTGACCTATCAGCCATTCAGCAGTAGCATTGTCCAGCTACACACTGGAGATCATCATGCAACTACATAACATCACATTTTTTTGCCTAGTCCATTCATTAAGTCTTACACAAGTGTTCGTCCAAAATATCAAAACTTCAAACAATAGGTCACCCAAGCACTGGATCCTGGTGTTTTTTGCAATTTTACCTGTGAAAACAACCAACACTATGGAGCTTGCAGAGTCTCAAAAATTATTTTTGTAATCTTATGTACATAACATGTTATCTTAAGTAACCAATAATTTAACTTGTGCACGTAATTTTCTTGTATGCACATGAAGGGCACAACAAATTAACCAAACTTTAAAGCAATGGCCAACAACCCTACTCCTGAAGACCTACCTTTATTATTTCCTTTTTTCAGTGAATGGCCATTTATGTGTACTCATAACCACAATTAACTGATTAAAGCACATTACTTGATTTGTCTTATTTCGAGTTTTTAGCCCATTTATTCATTCCAATACACACTGAATGGAAAGTATAATTATTAAGAAATAATTCTATGTGGAAATACTGTGCATTATCTGGAAATCCAAGAGGTGTACATTGTTCCCCACAATCAACTGTTCAAAGCATAAAATATCTAAAAACTCACTGGTTAAGAAATGCAAGGGGCTTTCCATTAACTCTAATTTCCCATTAATATCCCATTAGCTATTGATACGATTAAACACAAATAATAAAAATGCTCAAATCGCAAAAATGATTGGTGTGCATCACTGTGAGCTGGGCATCAAGAATCAGTAATAAAAACCACCTGGCTTGCTTTTGTTAAAACATAATACAGCAGGACAACCAAATAGAAAACATGAGACTAACTGTGCGGTGTAACAAGAACATCTTTGTAAGATATTCTTAGATTGAAGTAGAATTGTATGTGTTGCGTTTGCCACTCCATGTTCACGCAAGTTTGCTCAGTACCCCAATCATCTAGTGCACACAACGTAATTTCTTATGTATAATTATCTTGTGCACAGAAGTTAACGTTCACTCAAGATAATATCCTTTGTGAAAAATAACTATACCTACTGTGCGCACAATATAAAAGAAAGTATTATATCGCTATGACATAAATGCAATGGATCAATGCTATTGTTTAATGGTGGTGAAAGTGCCTGAGCTGGAGGAAAGGCATGACAAATGACTAGCTCACTGTGACATACTACTTTCTCATTATCGCAGGGAAGTTATGTCATCTAACATGGGGGCTCCTACAAAGTGACCAGGCAATTTTCTATAAACCTTATGATTCTGACCCAGGTAGAAATGCTCTGTGAAGACCAGCTCTATTTTGCATACTGTCTCATCTAGATCAATACAGCCAAGGAGACCCAGAGAGGCTGGCCATTCATCATTCATCTGGGTTTCCCTGGACACATCCTCTTTATGGGCCCCTTTCCAGGCATCCAGGCAGTTTTAAAAAAATCGTTGGTTTTGTCCAGGTTTAGTGCTGCTACCCATAAGACCCAGTGTTGGAAATTAATGTGCAGGACCAAGTGAAGGAAAAGGCACCTTTTTCAATATACGGCAGCTACTCAGTATCATCACACAGTGTTTGCAAGGCTTTACTTTAAAAATTAAATGATATACACTCACCTAAAAGATTATGAGGAACACCTGTTCTATTTCTTATTAATGCAATAATCTAATCAACCAATCACATGGCAGTTGCTTCAATGCATTTAGGGGTGTGGTCCTGGTCAAGACAATCTCCTGAAC